>JAUCMX010000023.1:1774854-1824854 GCA_033459395.1 Hemibagrus guttatus | reverse complement strand
CCTTTAATCCTCTCTCATATCTACATTTATTACATCAGCACTCCTGTAAAATTCTCTACATTACACATTAACTACTTATTCCATTTAAGTTGCCACTCCCCTTTCTCTCTTTCTCTCTCTCTCACACACACACACACACACACACACACAGGATATTCATCATTTCAAGATTTAATACCTTAACCTGTTATTATTCGTCGCCTCAGCAAGCACGATCCAGTTTAAACCGTCTACATCCCATTTGACTCACAAACAGGAAACACCTTGACCTTTATTTATCATTGCCATGGTACCCTCTAGCAAACACCTTTGGCACCGTCAGTACATCTCCTTTTACCTGTAAGGTAATGTGCATTTATAGTGCATGTAGTGTACCTTTGTTCTGAGGATGATCTCTCTCATTAAAATGCACACTAGAAGGCCTTTAGGTTCACTTAGGTTCCCTGAATCTTATTTATACCTTAATTAAACAGCAGATCCCATTATTTCCGCAAAACAAGTTAGACCCAAGCATACATTATTTATAACCCAAAGTGCTTTGCAGTAGATTAAACCCTAATTCATTGGACCTGACCAGGCGAATTGTTTTGATACTTGATTACACAACACTTTAAAAATATTTTTATGAATAAGTACGATTTTATAAATCTAACAATATATAGAAAACCCTGCCTTGTGCTTACAGCAGAATGCAAATGTTTTTACAATAAATGTGACATTTTACAACAAAAACCAAAATATAACTTCTAGCCATCTCTCAGAGATACAGCAGAGGAGAAACTTGTGAAGCAGTATCATTCTGGTTAATCTTCACATACACCTTTTTTTCTTTTTCTTTTTGAGGCACAACAATGTCATCGAGCAAAAATAACCAACTGGCTCTGTGGTCAGAAATTCACACCGAGAATGACTGTACAGCTACAAGTTGACCATTTATAAAAAAATCTGTTGCGTTTAAAATCCCCCAAAGGACACAGCTTGATCTTGTCTAGTCATACCAGAAACCTGCTGTATAAAGAACCGACTATCTCCGAGTTTCAGATAAAAACCCGAAGAAGTGTCTGAGGGACTGAACCCTGCTCATTAACCCAGATCAAGAGGCTTTTATTCATTCAGTCATTGTGTACCGCTTATCTGATGTATTCTCGGGTCACGGGGAGCCTGTGCCTATCTCAGGCGTCATTGGGCATCAAGGCAGGATACACCCTGGACGGAGTGCCAACCCATCGCAGGCCACACACACACACACACACGCACACTCTCATTCACTCACGCAATCACACACTACAGACAATTTAGAGACACCAATCAACCTACAATACATGTCTTTGGACTGGGGGAGGAAACCAGAGTACCCGGAGGAAACCCCCGAGGCACGGGGAGAACATGCAAACTCCACACATACATGGCGGAGGCAGAAATCGAACCCCCAACCCTGGAGGTGTGAGGCAAACATGCTAACCACCAAGCCACCGTTCCCCTGAGGCTTTTCTTAGTTCCTCAAAATTGGAATTAGAATAAAAGCTAGAGTAAGCCTCTACTCTGCCTTTTTATCAGCTACCTTATTGTCCCCTCAGTTCCAACCACAGCAAAAACCGGCAAAAGTGTGTCATCTCTTTCATCCAAAAGATGAGAGGCTTGATTATATCATATAAAAAGTCAAGGACGTCAGTTGGTGAAGTAGGACACAATAATCTTTATATGATCAGAATGAGACGAAAGAGTTGTACGTGTGGGTGATTCCAAAAAAAACAAAAAAAACTGACATCACAGCCCTGAGTTTTTGGTCAAAAAGGCGTGGACTAATTCTTTACAACAGCAGCTTTGACCATATTAATTTATGCAATTCATACACTCATTCTGATACCTTATTACCTCTGCAGTAATAACTCGCACAGTGACATGTAATCGACGTGATCTATGGATACTAATAAGTGTATTAAAAAAAAGTGTTATTTAACAACTATATAACAACTGTTATTTAAAACATTTATGAAAGGAGGCTCTAGTGTCCTTGTAGCAGCCTGAGAGAGAGAGAGAGAGAGAGAGAAAACAACTGTTTAAAGTTGCTAATCAATGTTAAATGTAACTACAGTCAGATATAAAAATGATAAAGTTAGTGTTTCTTGTAATAATTTAAAACACAAACGTATTCCTTAACAGCTTGGTTATGATTTATGGAGCAGTCAGTCATCCTAAAACCCAGACAGTTTGCAGAACATGCTGAGAAAAGGATGTTTAGGATGTAGATGAATGACGTTAGTATGATCGGAACGCGTCTATGCGACATCAAGTGATATAACGCAAAGACAAAACCCATCGACGTCCATCAAACGTTGCTCTGAGGGACAGTGTGTGCAGAAAGTAGCGTTCGTTTACATAATCAGTGGAATGGTTTATTCCTGGCAGTGCTGAAGTGCTGGAACTGATATCGTGCCAGCCGAGAAACGTCCAGAAGGCGATCCGATCTCCGGGATCCTGGTGCCCCAGACCCGGAGAGATCCTACAGACGAGGCGTAACACAGATAACAAAAATAAAAAACACAGCACAAATCTCCAAAACAGAAGAAAGATAACAATCTGAAGAACACTTAGAAAGGTCAGAGACAAACAGTTTTCAACATGAAATTAAAAAGCAAGCATAAAATCTACCATTCCTACACTTCAGGAAATCCCAACATTTAAATGTCAGTGTTGCAGTTAAAACACACACACACCTACACACACCACAGCCAATACATAAAAAGAGCTGAAAATGAAAAATACAATGCAGAATACAGTTTGCACAAATTTGCCTAAAAGGAAAAGAAGCAGTTTTCAGTACTTCTTAATGAGAGGAGTGTCCTGTCCTCCACTGAAATGAAAGACTTCCCCTTTAAATCCAAAGAAAGTTCAATTTATTCTACCAGCGACTTCTGCATTGTGATTGGTCAGAAAGTGTTGATTAATTTTCCGACACTGTTGCGAGTACAGATTACAGGTTTCTATCAATACGCTCATGCTACCATGTTATCGTTTCTATGGTAACAGCTCATTCGCAGGGACTCGATGATTCATGGGCCACTCAGAATGGTAACTGATAATTGTGGTAAGGTTTACTGTAAAGAGATGTTTAGGAGTATGCGCTGTCAGCGATTTGTAACAATTAAGTTTTCCGACATCTTTAGGACAGAATGGTTTACGCTTTGTGTTTTCTGGGGGTATTTTTGTAGTCTTAAGTGAAAGAGAGGCTGGTGAGGGAACAACTATATGATTAGAGCTGCTGCTTGTTTCGTGGATGTTCTACAACATGGAGATGTTACTGTAAATGGATAAAAAGTTCTTTAATAAATAAACATTGCTGTAGTGAATGAGAACTAAAAGCCTTGCAGTTTGTTACAGAAAGATAATCCATGGCTCGTGGTAACAGTCACTCTGCTTCATCACTTTACTAATAAACAGCATCACTCCACGTTCTTTATTCCTTATTTCAGCGAGTCAATTTCTTTCAGTAAATCTTTCAGAAGATTTCTTTCAAAGCCATGAGGAATAGCCATGTGGTATGATTTACTGCAGCCTTTTCTAAACAAGAAGGCTCTCAGGTTTTGGTTTTCTGCAGAAAAAGTACTGAAACCACTGAATGTGCCATGTCCGTACAGATTGATAGCCATCAGACTTTCGTATGGACAAGACCTGGCTGGAGCTCAGTGGAAACAGTTAAGGGCAATCCCATGCAAATATCAGCCTTACCATGGAAACAGTGTCAACAAATGTCATATTTACCCCCTCAGTCAGCACGGAAAAAAGTATTTAACTTGTTCATTTCAAGTTTTTCTTCCATATAGTTAACCACATGATGTAAGCGTGTAACCTTTATATGTAGTGTGCAAATATATTTGGGGCGGTGGTAGCTCAAGTGGTTAAGGATCTGGGTCGTTGACTGGAAGATCAGGGGTTTAAGCCCCAGCACCGCCAAACTGCCACCGTTGGGCCCTTAAGCAAGGCCCCAACCCACCCTGCTACAGGGGCACTGTATCATGGCTGACCCTGCGCTCTGACCCCAACCCTCAAGGATGGGATATGCAAAGAAAAGAATTTCACTGTGCAGTAATATATGTGACAAATAAAGGCAACTCAACTTATTTACATCGATCAGCCATAACATTATGACCACCTGCCTAATATTGTGATGGTTCCCCTTTTGCAGAACATTGCCCAAGGCATGACACTGCATTCAGCTTCTCGCTTTCTTCACATAGTGCATCCTGGTGCCATGTGATCCCCAGGTAAGCTACGCACACACATCCACGTGATGTAAAAGAAAACGTGATTCATCAGACTGGCCACCTTCTTCCATTGCTCCGTGGTCCAGTTCTGTTGCTCACGTGCCCATTGTTGGCACAATTAAACTTCAGGGACATCAATCTCTTCAGCTAGGAAGTGTAAGGGATTGCAAATCAGTTTTATCTGCTTTGGAGTGAATGAAAGTGGCTCTAGGTGCACTGGAGGGGCACAGGCAGGCCAACCCCAGAAAAAAAAGGGAGTGGTTTTGCAGGTGGTGGCAACAGACAACTGCTCTCCTTATTCTTCTTAACTGATTTATCTCTAGTTTGGAGTTTTTTTTATTGTTCTGGTCACTACTTGCAGCATGAGGCAGTACCTGAAACCCAATGAAGTTGTACAGATTGTCCAGCTCTTCCAGGATGCTGCAACCCAGCAGCAGGGCCAACATATGCTCCTTTGTGTGAGGAGGAACAGGAGGAGCACTGCCAGAGCAGTGAAAGAACTCCAGCAGTGCGGTGCAGTTCTTACACTTGCACACTTTGTAAGGATTATACAGAATCACAGAGTCTGGTGTGTGATTTACCAGTAATACCAAGCAGGTGATTATGATCATCAATTTCATATGTACGTTGAAACCCAGTCATTAACTGAAACAGAAGCAGCTGTGTAGGAGCTTAGAACTGGGTGAGAAGCAAACAAACTGTTACTAAGGTGAGGTTGTGGAAGTCAGTTTCATGTCACAGATCATACACCATGGCCAGACTGAGCACAGCAACAAGACACAAGTGGGTTCTACAGATGGAGTTGGAGATTTGGTCAGGATGGTGTCCTCAATGATGAGAAATGCGGACAGATATTTATCGGTCATGCAGTACCATCAGAGAGGCATCTGATGGGCCCTAAATTTATTCTGCAGCAGGAAAACGACCTCAAACATATAGCTAATGCCTTTAAGGACTATCTTCAGTGTAGAGAAGAACAAGTGATGGTTTGTCCCTCACAGAGCCCTGATCTCATCATCATCCAGTCTGTCTGGGATTACACGAAGAGACAGAAGGATTTCAGGAAGCCCACATCCACAGAAGATGTAGTAAGTGCTTACTTCCCCCCAAAAATGTGTGCAAATGTACCTAGAAGAACTGGTGCTGTTTTGCAGGCAAAGGGAGTCACACCATTTCTCTTTTCTTTTTCATTCATTGTCTGCCGCTTATCCGAACTACACTCGGGTCACGGGGAGCCTGTGCCTATCTCAGGCGTCATAGGGCATCAAGGCAGGATACACCCTGGACGGAGTGCCAACCCATCGCAGGGCACACACACACTCTCATTCACTCACGCAATTCTTTTCTTTTTGTTAATTGATAAAAATGAACTATTCTCACTTGTATTTTATTTTTTTTTTTAGAGCATTTATACTTCACAGCATTTTTTCACACCTCCCTAAAACTTTCTCACAATGTATATACTGTATCTCTCTCTGTGTGCTTATCTGTACACTGATCTTGTTCTCTAGTCTTCCTGATCAGTCACATGATCAGATTTGCATACTCCGTCAATACGAGTTAAAATGTCACATTGATAACACTGGAATTACCCTTCAGTAGGCCGGTGGGCAGCCAACAACAGCTGAACGATTATTTATATACGTATTGGAGGAAGAGGACGTAGTGAAATAGAATAGAAATTCCACAATCTAGCATGACATCAGATCGGAAATGATGTGCCTGTATGGTGATGATGGCATTTGGTTGGATGTAGCCATGCAGACCTGATAAACAGGATATGGTAGCGTAGTTGTTAAGGTGTTGAACTACTGATAGGTAGGTTTCGAGTTTGAACCCCAGGTCCACCAAGCTGCCGCTGCTGGGTCCTCGAGCAAGACCCTTAACCCTCAATTGCTCAGTTGTATAAAATGAGATAAAATATAAGTCACTCTGGATAAGGCCAAATGGCAGAAATGTAAATGTTAACAATTTGCAGAAGGCCTGGCCTGTGAACATCTACCCTGTCTTCAGGTCACATAATATGTGGTTTTCATTCAGACTCCTGGTTCCAAATGTGCACAAAGAGTTTATATATGGACAGACTCTACATTTGTAATCCATCTATTCTTCCACCTAAAGGAGCTTCCACCAGTTTAACCATTATTATGAACTGGTTAGGTGAGTAAAGACATGGACATAAAGAATGCTTAGCGTTTTTTGGTGTTAAATTCTTATTAAGACTTGGATTACAAGCCATTTCTTCAGAATTCAGAAAGATGGAAGGATGAGTGAATTAACGTTGTGATGGATATACAGTCATGTGAAAAAATTAGGACACCCCATGAAAGCCTGTGTTTGTTTTTTTTAACATAGCTTAACATACGGGCATTTGATCTTCATTTCACAATATTGAAAGATTCAAGTAATATAGCTAAACAAATCAAACCAAAGAAAAGTCTTTTTTTAATGATCTCATTTTTAAAAAATCCAAATTCTTGTGAGGAAAAATTAAGGACACCCCCCCACATTCATTTTATTCGTTAAAATGAATAAAATGACCTCCAGGTGTATCACATCAGGTGCAAATGATTAGACCATTGTTCCAGAGAAAGAAGAAAGAAGATTGTTGATGCTTATGAGTCTGGTAAGGGATATAAAAAGATCTCAAAAGCATTTGTAATCAGCCGTTCCACTGTCCAGAAAATCATTTACAAGTGGAGAACATTTAAAACAAACTGCCAACATGGCCAGGTCAGGCCGTCCGAGCAAATTCACCCCAAGAGCAAACCGCAAGATGCTTAAAGATGTCTCCAAAAACCCTAAAATATCATCACAGGACGTACAGCAAGCTTTTGCTACAGTTTATGTCAAAGTGCATGAATCTACAACCAGAAAGAGAGTACACAACTTTAATTATTATGAGAGGTGTGCAAGAAGGAAACCTTTGCTGTCTAAAAAACATGAGGGCAAGACTGAAGTTTCCCAAAGAACACAGAGACAAAGGCCACGACTTCTGGAATAATGTGCTTCGGACAGATGAGTCTAAAACTCATGAGGAACATGTGAGACCATCTGTCAAAAAAATTGAAGCTAAAGCAGAACTGAACCTTGCAACATGACAATGACCGAAAACATACCAGTAAAACCACCAAGGATCGGCCGAAAAGTAAAAAATGGAGAATTCTGGAATGGCCGAGTCAAAGTCCAGATCTAAATCCTACTGAGATCCTGTGGGGTGATTAGAATCAGACTGTGCATGCAAGAAACCCCCCCAAACATCACACCTGAAAGAGTTCTGCATTGACGAGTGCGGGAAACTTTCTTCCAGTCCATGTCAGAAACTGGTAGATGGCTACAAGAAACGTTTCACTGAGGTTTTCAGACAATGGGGGAAACACTAGCTACTTGGGCATAGGATGTCTTAACTTTTTCCTCCTCATGTGAAATACTCATTTTTGTTGATTTCTTTTGTTTAATAAGTGAAAACAAAGTGACATTTTGTTGTTTACATGCAATTACATCACTTTTATCTACAGGTACAAATTAAAACAAGATCAGAAATTGACATGTTGACATTTCTTAATCATTGAATTGAATATTCAATGGGGTGTCCTAATTTTTTCACATGACTATACATGGATCTATAATGAAATGATGGATAGATGGATGAGTGGATGAATGTAGGGAAAGCTGTACATATGTATAGATGAGCAGATGGTGGACAGCTAGATGCATGAGTGGATAGGAGATGACCGGATGGATGGCGATTGAGATGGATAGAGTGATTAGTGGACAGATAGATGGATAAGTGGACGGTGGATAGATGGATGATGGGATGGAGGAATGCTAGAGAAAAGAGTGGATAGTCTTTTCTCCAGTCTAGATGTTCTCACCAGCTGGATCTCATCTTGGGCTGAAGGCACTGTCCCTGTATGTGGCCTGATCTCCATCGAGCTTCTCAGATCTAGGCTGCTCATTTTGGAGCCAGCCCCCATTGAGATGTTCGTCCATCCAGACAGACAGTGCTGCATGAGGAACCGAGACAATGGTCAGAAAACGAGTACGCTGCTCAATAAAAAACACATTCGTCCACACTTTCCCACTACCTACAGCTTTTTCTCCACTGATTAAAACTTTGAATCTTACCTTTATATCGATATAAAAAACCAAAACACCAGGTGAGAACTCACAGAGGGCAAACCGAGACTGTCGGATGGATCGAAGCTGCAGCGGCGGTGAGCTTTGTATCGATACGCCGGCAGAAGTGTTGAGCGAGGAATGCTGACCCTGTCACATACACGAGGACAAAGTTAACCGTGTTCATTTTCACGAAAGAAACACAACGTCTCTCTGATCGCTGTGGCACCTGATAAACGCAGGCTCGTGCTCCGTGTGAGGATGCTTCTCTTTGGGCATCTTGCAGACGGGACATGCGGCCTGAGGGTCCAGAGGAGCTGCAAAAAGCCGGCTGTTGATTCGATAGCAGAATGTACCTAAAAAAAAAACCCCAGCAGGTCATCACTAGGTTTAAGAGAATGTATTGATGAAACAGTCTCATGTACAAAACACCCACATTGGTGAGTTTCTGAAGCGCACTCGTGCTTAGTCACACCGTCTTCTGCAGAAGATGACCAGAGGTTGGTCACGACAGGAAGCCTGTCCAAGACAAAGAGAAAACAAAAATTCAAATGACTTTGGGGATTCTCCCAGTGGACATTTTTCCTGCTCCTGTCTTGAAAATAAATGAATTCTTTAACCAAATTGTGTCTTTTGTCAAATCAGTAACACAAAAATCTAAGCAGGAAGTAAAAAAAAGTTCTTTGTCTTGGCCTCTCTACAGGTCAGTGTTTTATTCTGGACTGATTTTAAACTTTCAGAAAAAGTATCTGACCATAATAGCGGGGTCTGAGTTTATTGTATTCTATACTACACTTTATGGTCAAAAGTATGTGCACCCCTGACTATCACACCCTGTATTTGTTAAACACCACATTCCAGATTTATTTCCTTTACTGATGCAATTACTAGAGCATGCCTAGAGAACTAGAGAACATGGGGATTAGTGATCATCCAGCCACAAGAGCATTAAGAGCATCGTCATGCTGGAACAGTAAAAGGGGATTTTGAAGGCTTCAGCATGCAAAGATGTCATAATAAATTGTGTGCTTTGAAATGTGTAGCAACAGATTGGGAAAGAACCACTTATAAGTGTGCTGATCAGGTGTCCAGAAACATTTGCTTGTTTATTGTGTGAATAAATATTCTTAGTAATTTTCGAAAAATACTTTTCCATAAAAAAAGAAAATCACAAGTTCAAGTTCCCCATATGGTATGTAGGCTAAGGGACTTCTCAGGCAATGTGAAATGACCTGCATATAAAATGAACCTGAAATAACTCAGAAACCCCACAAGATGATGACAGTGCGCACACACACGCACACGAGAAGTCACACCAGTTGTCATGCTGGAGAAACAAAAACTTAATGAATCTAAGAAGACAAAAATGTTGCAATGGGTGGATTCCCTTCTGACCCTGAGGAAGCGCTGTGGACACACTCCTCCTTATTGACTTGGCGGAAGGTGCGCAGCTCACTGAAGAAGTGCTCGGAGCGCTCGGTCAGGGAGTTCTCAGCGTCCATCAGACCTACACACAAACACATTCAGATCAGGGCTGTGTAAATGACCGCTCCAGACACGTCGTCTGTAACATGTCTCAATCACCGTGTGCACGGATTCACACGTTTCCCAGGAAAGTTCCTGTACGTCTCCAGTGTCTGAGCATCAGATAAACAATTCTTGGGTATGACTGGCTCACACATTCAGGGTTGTAATGCCTGGAGTTTTGAACTCAGGTTACACAATTCAAGCGCTAGCTTTATGGAGTAATGGCACAGAAGATTTTTGAATGGGTGTTGGATACTTTAAGTATTTCTCCTACCACACACACAGTTACATTTTCCGGCATTTGGCAATGTTAACGTATGAGACATCATTCGTCTGGTTTAAATTCAGATGGAAAACGAACCATAAGATTATCCCTCCTTCTTACCAGCTATCCAGTCATATCCCAGTAAAGGCTGCACACGTCTTCCCTCTGACTCGGACACCAGCTCCGGCTCATGGTCTGTAGGTGGAAACCTGACTTGGCTCACGACTTTCTGCAACAACATGCGTGAGACTTAGTTAAACCTGCTGTAAAGGTTTGACTTCTTTTGTTTAATGGGATCAATAAATGAGATCAATGTAGAAAAAAACAATCTTGATGATTATGAATTAATTATTTGCTGCCATCGTTTAGTCTTATGAGCAGTAACTAATCACAATCCACTACTCATGAACAAAGCGAAGAACAAGCCTTTATTATCGCCACACATACATTACAGCACAGAGGAATTCTTTTCTTCACGTATCCCAATTGAGGAAGTTGGGGTCAGAGCGCAGGGGCAGCTATGATACAGCGCCCCTGGACCAGGGAGGGTGGTTGGGGTCAGAGCGCTCTGGGTCATTGACTGTAAGATTGGGGTTCAAGCTCCAGCACTGCCAAGCTGCCACTGTTGGGCCCTTGAGCAAGGCCCCCAACCCACCTTGCTCCAGGGATGCTGCATCAGGCTGACCCTGCGCTCTGACCCCAACCCCCAAGGAGAAGAAATTTCACTGTGCAGTAACTTAAGCCCTGGAGCAGGGAGGGTTAAGGGCCTTGCTCAATTGCCCAACAGTGAAGCTTGGTGGTGCTGGGGCTTGAACCCTGATCCTCTGATCAACAACCCAGAGCTTAACCACTTGACCCACCACTGCCCCTGAAGAGGTCAGAGATCTAAAATATTTATTTGCTCAAATCATCATGCTGTTGTTTTACCACAAGAAAGCATGAGATGTGAGACACCTGAACACGCGACAGACGAGTGTTCCTAGCATCATAAAATGTAAACGCCAATCAGGGTCCAGTAGAAGCTAATGCAGCAACGGTTTACTCGGACGTGGTGGTAAAGCAAGCAATTATTATTTAATATAAAAAAAACCTAAACACTAGCTTAGTTGGGTCAGTAAGTTGCTCATGTAGTGGACACTAGTTTTTCTTCCTATTGTCCACAAACCAGGGAAAGCCTGATTAAAGGGTTCATACATTTCATTATAATCTCATATTATGTAACATTAGCTCATCCCCATTCATGATGTTTCCACTCTCATGCCTTTTGATTTGCAGTGTATGCATTAGGTCTGGAATGAAAACAGGAAGGTAAATCTCCGTCATCACATTTATTAAACCTTCACTCACTTGACTTTTGTCCTGTGAGGTGACAGACTCGGCCTGCGACGTTTTGGTAGGATTCACCTGAACATGTAGATGATTGAGCCCTCGGTCTTGACTGAGAATTTCACGCTTTTCTTCTTCGCCTGTCACAAGGCCTGATGCCACTTCCGAGAAAAAAGAATACTGAATGAACAAAGCTGATAGAAATCCAGACCCGAGGAAAGAATTTACATGCCGGCATCTCTGTTATTTCCCTAATGTTATAAGAGTTAGGAATTTTGATCCTACAACATTCCTGGGCAAATCCATGCAAATCTAAAGCACATTGCGAGCAAGCAAATGAAGGAAAGTCCCTGGTTAGATCTACACGGCTGAATTTTTAAGGAAATTATATTAACATTTACACATCAAACAAGCAAGCTGTCTACAGTTTTTCCATCACTGTGTTTACTTCCTGCGTGCACACACACCCAGCCACACACTCCTGCCCTTTACAGCATAGTTTTATCTCCACACCATAATTGATAACAAGAAGTGCTTTATTTACTAGATGCTGCACAATCAAATGGAATTACAAACAGATAAATGGTCAAAATGTCAGCATTAATAACAAAAAAATCATCATAACAGTAACTGCACTTCTTCTACACACCCTATCGTTGATTATTTTCCTACAGTAGCACAACCCATGTTTTCTTCCTCACTTATTTAGGGCAGGATTTCCGGCTGTGGCGCTGTTGTTCGTCTGGATATGTAACCAAGCATCTCCAACGTGTTCTGTATATCATTTCTTTTGATATGACACAGATTTCACAGCTCTGAGAATCTGATTACACTTCACACACAGCTGCAGCTATGTAAAGCATCGGTCAACCTCACAAAGATATACAAAGATAATAATCGGATTGGGAAGAAATCTGATCTGGGAAGAAAAAAAAGGGATTCCAGGTGAAGAGCAGGTGAGCCTTACAGGTGAGGTCACATGTGGCAACACTGAGAGCTCAGAAATTACACAAGCTGATGATCTGTCTGTCAGCCTATCTATCTATTTATCTATCTGTCTGTCTGTCTCTCTATCTATCTATCTATCTATCTATCTATCTATCTATCTATCTATCTATCTATCTATCTATTTATCTGTCTGTCTGACTATCTACCTATCTGCAGGTGAGTCTAACAATGTGGTCACTGAGTGCAGTTAAATTTCAGGTGTAAATGAATACATTACTCTTTAACAGCGTTTTTTGTGAAAGGTTAATGTTCCATCTCGATTCATCTTTAGTTCTTTCTATACACTGAGTTTGCAATCATCTAATGACTAAACTGGACTTCACACATTCCTGTAGAGTTATTTCTTTCCTTCTTTTACAGCTTAAAATAATAAGTTAGGAAGTTTATATATATATATATATATATATATATATATATATATATATATATATATATATATATATATATATATATATATATATTGAATGGGCTGCAAAAAAAATTCCTAAATCAGAAAAAGAATTTCCTAAAAAATTCTTTTGAGCTCTAAAAGAAGGACTGAAATAACTATTAAAAAAAAAAAAAAAAAAAAGTTAAACCCTAAAATTGACATTCTGTACAAAAACATGACCTCATCCATTAGATCTGCTCTCTCTGTGCTTGATTATCAGGTCACTATAAATGCTCATGCTTCCCAAATCTGACTGAAATCATTAGATTTTAACATTGTGCCACGTTATATCCTCTCTTCTTTAATACTCTTGTATGGTTAATACAGGTGTCAGGATTACTCCACTTGTTAACCTGATAATAATGTTTTAAATATTTAAAAAAAAAAAAAAATAAGATCCTGTTCTTATTGAACCCTTTTTAATGTTTACATTTTTCCCTCGAACATTTAGATCTATAAATTCTCAGATTATTTCTTAATAATGTTTTGTTCCTGTTTTATTTTACCTTTTTTCTTACTCACCATTGCAGAATTCAAATCTACATGTGATGAGTCTCAACTGTAGCAGCAGAAGAGGTTTTGCAAATTACCCGGTCCTGCAATCCTACCACCTGCCCACTGGATCCAATCCCTTCAGCTATGCTCCAGACCATCTCACCTGACCTCCTACCCTTTATCACCACAGTCATCAATGGATCCTTAACATCTGGTCACGTTCCAACTGCCTTTAAGAAAGCCAGGGTCATCCCCATCCTGAAGAAACCTGCTCTGGATCCCTCAGACATCAGCAACTACAGACCGGTATCACTTCTCTCATTCCTTTCAAAAATTCTTGAACGTGTTGTTTGTAATCAGCTGTCTGACTATCTCATGCAGAATAACCTCCATGACCACAACCAGTCTGGCTTCAAAGCAGCACATTCCACTGAGACTGCCCTTTTGGCAGTCACTGAGAAACTACATGCTGCTAGATCAGCCAAACTGTCATCGGTCCTCATCCTCCTCGACCTGTCTGCAGCATTTGACACAGTAAACCACAAGACTCTCTTGTCCACCCTCAGGAGTCTTGGAATTTGTGGAACAGCATGGGAATGGTTTGCTTCCTACCTGGATGGTCGCTCATATCAGGTAACATGGAAGGGATTGACATCTGCTCCACGCAGACTCTCGACTGGTGTCCCGCAAGGCTCAGTGCTTGGTCCTCTCCTTTTCTCCCTCTATACTCACTCTCTTGGCAAAGTTATATCCTCACATGGCTTTTCATACCACTGCTATGCTGATGACACACAACTTATCTTCTCCTTCCCTCCCTCAGATACCACGGCTTCTGCTCGGATCTCGGCGTGTCTGGCGGACATTTCATCTTGGATGACTGCCCATCAGCTGAAACTCAATCCCAGCAAAACCGAGCTGCTGATAATTCCAGGTGATCCATCCCCAGCCCAAGACCTCGCGATATCTCTGAGCAACTCCATGATTTCCCTACAGCCTCTGCTCACAACCTTGGGGTAACCATGGACAATCAACTATCCTTTTCTTCCCATGTCACTAATGTGACACGCTCATGTCGGTTTCTTCTGTACAACATCAGAAGGATTCGGCCATTTCTATCCACACAGGCTACTCAGGTGCTTGTTCAATCTCTGGTCATCTCGAGATTGGACTACTGCAACTCTCTTCTGGCAGGTCTACCTCTGAACGCAATTCGTCCACTGCAAATGATCCAAAATGCAGCTGCACGACTTGTTTTCAACCTGCCCAAGTTCTCCCACACCACCCCACTGCTGCGTTCCCTCCACTGGCTTCCGGTAGCTGCATGCATCAGATTCAAAACACTAATGCTTGCCTACAAAGCCAAGAATGGACCAGCGCCATCTTACCTCAAAGCTCTCGTCACTTCTCGCACTGCACCTCGCTTACTCAGATCCACTAGCACTGCTCGACTGGTCCCACCATCTCTCAGGGAAAAAGGTAGGTATACATCTAGACTCTTCTCTGTTCTGGCACCGAGGCGGTGGAACGGACTTCCCCTAGGTATCCCTACGGCTGAGTCTCTGACTGTCTTCAAACGGCAACTGAAGACTTACCTCTTCCTGAAGTACTTACACTAGCTCTTATTTTTCCAGTTTACGTAATATGTTGCAACAAAAAAAAAAAAAAAAAAAAAAAAAACCCAACTCAGTGTTTAGGCTAATGCTATCCCAAGTTGTGTCTTATTGAACCAGTGTTAATGTATTCAGTGAGTGAGAACTAAAGCACTTTTGTACGTCGCTCTGGATAAGAGCGTCTGCCAAATGCCAGAAATGTAAATGTAAATGTAAATGAGTCTGGTTTTCTCAATTTTATTTTGGTCTTTCTTGCCAAAAAGAGACTTGGATCTCAGTGAAGCTGTACAAATAAAGGAAATATACACACATCAGGTTACCTGGTCAAATGTATACGCTAACATCAGAGTCATTTTTTCATGAATATTTTTTTTGTTAATTGTAATTTTATTAAAATTATTTTATTAAATTTCCACGAACAGGGCACATGAACTGTAGGTATATATTATTTCCAGGCTACTTGTTTTCGAAGTTTAGATCAACTATAAGAAAAATACAGCTCATAGACTGAACTGTGCTTTAAGGAGCATTGGATTAAAACAGGAAGTGACGATGTAAACCGTTTAAGAAATGGACCCGGTTTCTCACCTGCCAGGTTTGGTGTTTCTGTGATGTTTATCGGTTTACACAAAGCACTTCGGGCCACTTTTGGACGGTTTCCACTGACGGTCAGATTTATAAAATCATCCGAGACATTTAATAAACTTTCATGTCTCTCTGCTAAAGGCTTCCGGTCGCGGGCGCTCCGGCTTACTGATTTCCGAACGGACTCAAACTGTTTTCCCGAACAATCTAAACGCAGACGCTGTAAATTTTCGGTTTTATGTTTTAATTTCTGCAACAGTTCCTTGTTTTGTCTTCGCAAGTCATCCAAGTGTTCAAAAGATGACATTTTAACGGCTTGTGTCGCCCCCAACACTGGATAACTAACTAACTAGCACGTTGAAATCCGCCACTCAGGTTGGCATGGCAACGGCGCTAACGAATGTTATCAATTTGAATTGAAAGTACAAATGCCAGGATTGTCACGTACCGCGTCACGCAACACATTTTGTCCGACTTTTATTAGGATATTTTTATATGGTATTAATTATATTAAATTCGGTGTCCGTGTTAAAAAAAAATCTAAACAACAGCATCCATTTTCTTTTCGAGTTGAGTTTGGCACTGAAACGGCTCTCGGACGTCTCTGATTGGTTAAAAGGCGGTTTCCCACAATGCACCTGTGCCGCCTTTTAAAGAGACAGAAGAAGCCTGAATAAACAACCAAAGTTTGAATGCACTGAATAAAACAAAAGGGCGGACATGTAAACCTGTACACAGAAATCAGTTTACTTTCAAACTTTACTCTAAAACTTCAACATCTGACTAAAATAGCCTACATTCCATTTATTTCTTAGCAAAATAATTAAATTCTGTTTAGTGTACAACATGGCTACACACACATTACAGCTAATTTAAACCATTAACAGCTTTTAACCTTATTATAAAATCTGTCAAATTCCTCCAGAGTAATCACAGAGCTGGAATGCAATGGTCTAAGAGTTAATTTCTGGATTACTAATAAGCATCAAGATGGTGAACAAACAGTCTGCAGAATCAGTTAACACTGCACCGCTAAGCTATTCTGGAGAAGCTAAAGTGAAAAGACCAACATTTATTTATTTCATTCATTCACTGTCTACCGCTTATCCAATCTATTCTCGGGTCACGGGGAGCCTGTGCCTATCTCAGGCGTCATTGGACATCAAGGCAGGATACACCCTGGATGGAGTGCCAACCCATCGCAGGGCACACACACACACACTCTCATACTACGGACAATTTAGAGATGCCAATCAACCTACAATGCATGTCTTTGGACCGGGGAAGGAAACTGGAGTACCCAGAGGAAACCCCCGAGGCACAGGGAGAACATGCAAACTACACACACACACACACACACTTAGTATCTCTCTAATACTGATGTGATAGATAGATAGACAGACAGATAGATAGAAAGAGAGATAGATAGAAAGACAGATAGATAGAAAAACAGACAGATAGATGGGCAAAAAGTAGCAGAAAGGACAAAGTACGAGTAAAGTAAGCATGGAAAATAAAAGTTTGTTTTTAATTCCTAGTGTTTCAATTTTCTTTTTTTTAAATTGTGTTTTTAATTCTGTGATTTGCGTGTGTTATTTTTTTTTACTTGTATTTATTTATTTTTTTTTACACTTATTTTTTATGCGTGTTTAATTTTTAACGTTTATTTTTTTTTACGTGTGATTTTCTTTTACGTTTATTATTTTTTTTACTCGTGTTTAATTTTTTTACGTTAATTTTTTTACGCGTGTAAAATACATGTAGTTGTATTACTTCTTGCCCATGATGGTTATGGGCTCAATCAAAGTTTTAGAAAACCAGTTAAACCAATAAAACCAGTGTGTTAGTGTAGAGCAGGACATTAGAAAGAGTGATTAAAAGAGTTTTGAGTAGAAACCCTGTGCAGGTTTCTACCCCATATAAACCTTGGGTGATAAACAGCTATACGAGTATGAAACACAAGGCACTTTTCTCCTGTTAAATTTATTACAAAGCACTAAGCTGTTATTCAGGGCTACATACTGCACAGAGAGAAGCTCCACAGCTCCAGGGTCTCCCGGGTTCGAGCTTGGGTTCCCATCTGTGTGGAGTTTCTCTATCTGTTCTTCAGTTTCTTCTCCCACGTTCCAAAAACCTGCCTATGAGTTTAAGATAAATTATTGTTGAATAATCGTGTAAATCTGACCAGTATTAAACAGTTACTGAATGTGAGAGGGTGAGCAAACTGCACTGCTTAAAGATAAACCAAACATCACACCCTGCTCATGTGCATTTACTGCGGAAATGTAATCCTATCCACGGCTTTCCGTGCTGGTACACGGTCTCTGCTTATTCACTCGGACTACATAGTGGACGCTAAAAAACAAGCGTGCTGTGATTAAGCCTAAACACTGCACTGCTGCTGTTCTATTGCTCAGCACTCACTATGCCTCATCCTCATAATCAGCCTATTGTCCACAACATGTTGTGCTTCAGACAATTTACCGCCTGCTGCCTGAACACTTCCCTGAGTTACAGGAAGATAATCAGATGCCGCATTCACAGTGGAAAAACACAACAAGTAATCAGGTCACATGTGGCAACACTGATAGCTCAGAAATCTATCTATCTATCTATCTATCTATCTATCTATCTATCTATCTATCTATCTATCTATCACTCTATCTATCTATCTATCTATCTATCTGTTTGTCTGTCTGTCTCTGTCCGTCCGTCCGTCCGTCCGTCCGTCTATCTATACATCCATCCATCCATCTTTCTGTCTATCTATCTATCTATCTATCTATCTATCTATCTATCTATCTATCTATCTATCTATCTATCTATCTATCACTCTATCTATCTGTCTGTCTGTCTGTCTCTGTCCGTCCGTCCGTCCGTCTATCTATACATCCATCCATCCATCTTTCTATCTATCTATCTATCTATCTATCTATCTATCTATCTATCTATCTATCTATCTATCTATCACTCTATCTATCTATCTGTCTGTCTCTGTCCGTCTGTCCGTCCGTCTATCTATACATCCATCCATCCATCTTTCTGTCTGTTTATCTATCTATCTATCTATCTATCTATCTATCTATCTATCTATCTATCTATCTATCGGCCTTTCCATCTGTCTCTCTGTCTATCTATCTATCTGTCTGTCTGTTTGTCTATCTATCTATCTATCTATCTATCTATCTGTCTGTCTGTCTGTCTCTGTCCGTCCGTCCGTCTATCTATACATCCATCCATCCATCTTTCTGTCTATCTATCTATCGGCCTTTCCATATGTCTCTCTGTCTATCTATCTATCTGTCTGTCTATCTATCTATCTATCTATCTATCTATCTATCTATCTATCTATCTATCTATCTCTCTCTCTCTCTCTCTCTCTCTCTCTCTCTCTCGCTCTCTCTCTCTGTCAAATGCCACAAAAAATTGTTTATAAAATGATGTCAAAGAGCAGAAAATAAAGAAAGTAAGATGACAGAAATTTGATCTGTTAACAAATGAAGACATGCAGAATTATATAAACGTGTATCAAATAAAAATAAAAGAACAATGTGACATTCATATTAACAAAAAAGTGATTAAGAAAATATCATGATTTCCTCCATCTTGGTAAAAGCCCCAGTTCTGGCTGAAGAAAAGCAGTGCTGAAGCCTGATGCTGCCACCACCATCCTGCCCCGTGGGGGTGGGGTGCTTTTGGAGATTCTTTGCACCAAACATCCCCTTTGGAATGATGGGGTTCTTCTATCTCAGCAGACCAGAACATTGTGCCACATGGTTTGGGGTGATTTAGTTGAGCCTTTCATGAGGAAGAGCTTCAGTCGAGTCATCCTACCCCATCGCCCAGACATGAGGAATATAGGAGATTGTTATCACATGGCGAGAGCCAGATCAGATCTTCCTGCAGCTCCTTTAATGATGCTGTGGATCTCATGGCAGCCTCCATGGTCAGTTTTTGCCTTGTCCTGTTCTTGGTGATGTCACTGTTCCTGCTCTATTTGTTTCTATTTGTTGGGGTTAATCAGAATCATTTCACTGATGATGGCATGCTGTAGCGGGATTATTTTGAATGTGAATGAGTGAATGTGATCGGTTCGTTCTGAGCACAACCACATCCTCAATTATAAAGAGTCCAGACTCTCCATGACCCGATGATAGATCGGATAAGTGGTACAGACAATGGAATGGAATGGATAGATTTGATGTTTAGGATTACTTTTAAAAAACTGAACTTGTCCATGTTGAGCCAACAGATGGCGATATTTGGCAGCTTGCGACTCTGTAGGGTTGCCAAATCTTTCCTAGCGGATTTTTCCTAACCAGTGGATAGTTCTGTGAGGAGTTTCAGACCTGCGTACTTTCTGTACACACTGCAGACTGGAATAAAGCTGTATGTAAGACACTCCCACATCTATCAATAAAATCCTACCAGTCTTCCAGTTCAGAGTGATTACAACAAGCCCGTATGAAGGTTTCCTACCTACTGGCAACAAGAGTACCAACTGACTGAGGGTCTTAACCATAGACAGTTTTAACTGGTTATTCTGGTTAATTTACTGGTGAGGTGAATCATGTTTCAGAGAAGGAAGCTTGTGACTGGACTCGAGCTCCCTAATGCTAGTGTTTATATAGTAATCGTAAAATATTCCATATTACTGGATTCTGATTAGTCAGAAGGTGTTGATTGATTTCCTGTAAGCTCTGACAGTAGCGCAGGTTCTCTCGAATATGTTATGGTTGCTATAGCAACAGCTCATCGAGAGGGACACATACAGCGAAGGCTTCACGTGAACAGCTTAAATAAAGTGTGTAATTGTTGATGTGGTGATGTTTTCTGTAAAATTTATGGAAGGAGTCTCCAGTGTCAGCGCTTTGGAACGGTCAGACGTGAAGCTGTAACATCTTTATGTCCAAGGAGTTTTTTGGCGGCTTCCCTGTGGTTTCTCTGTAGAAAAAATAGAGAAGCTGGTGAGAAAACCACTGTTTATATTTAAAGCTGCTTATACGTCAGTGTGAACAGGAAATAGTTTATATCTCTATAACCATAAATGGATGAAATGTATGGTGAGTCGGCTGTGAGGCGTGACTTGCACTTGAGCTTTAGCAGGTCACATGACCATAACGTGTAGGTAGGCAGAACCTGTCGCTTCTCTGATGAGTTCTTTTAACCGTCACCGTGGACTTGGTTTATTTTGGGTTCAGTGTGACGAGAGAAAAGAGCGAGCGCTTCCTGGAGTGACATTTTACCAAAGAGAAGGTAAAAATATCTGTAAAGCATAGAAGATTGCATAGAAGCTAAAATACGGGACACTTACACACGCAATCCTTAAAAAAGGATAAAAACTGATGTGATCATTTTAATCGAGTGCAAAATCCATGACATACTCCATTTCCCTCCATTTCCTTTTCATATAAAACTAATTCCATCCAAATATGGCTTAGGATTCGTTGTCTTGGCTAGGATGTGGATTTACTCTGCAAAAAGATGAAATTAAATGTTGAATCTAGTCAGAATGAGCTACTATTCATTATTATAAGGTTAAAATACACCAAATCTGATTATTAAGCCTATTTCTAAAAAATGGAAAGGTTATAAATTGTAAAATACGAATAAAACTAGGCTGAATAATCTTCATTTTTTAATTTTATTTATGATTTATGAACAAAATTAGCGAGATCCATCAGTGTCAGCAGTGTGATGTCATAGCTGCCCTTATCAGTTGTGTAAACAAAAAAAAACAAAACAAACTAAAATGATAAGAAGCTGCACCGTGACGTTTCAGCAGTGTCCTGATGGTGATTCCACGTGAAATCACGTGAATTATTTTAAGATCAAGGCACGTCCAGTCAGTCACACAGCAGTGTCGGATGTCAGAGTCCATGTGAACGCTGAAGCCCTAAAAAGAAGTTCTCTACGACGGCCACAAGAGAAGATATTGACGTACAGGTGGTTTCGAGCGATTTGAGCAGAGGGGCCGGTCGCTGGAGGCAAGCTGCTATCGAGCCGTCTGACAAAGACACACTTCGGGTCGATCGCTCTCTGCTCGCTGGCTGATAAGGATGGGAAGCTATTAAGATGAGGAAGATTAGCCGGACACGCTGAAATGGGGACACAGAGTGGACGAGCAGGTCTACAGAGTCGAGATCTTCACATTGCTGATTTTTCCGATTCTGACACGCATTTCACACGTGATCATGTGAGAGCTACAACATTTAAACTGAGTGTGAACTCAACTGGCATCATTTGCAAAAAAAAAAAGAATAAATCATGTGAAATGTGTGTGTGAAAAATGAACGGATTGCGTTTTAAAAAAAAAAAACGTGTAAACAATCATGGGGAAAAAATTCAGGAGTAAATAAATGTGTACAAAGTCACAGGTGTGAATGAGGAACATTGTGTATTTGAAAATGGATTGTGTTCAGAAAACATTCATTAATAGTGTGAAATTAAATTAATCATATTTATAAAATAAATAAATAAATGAAGTCATGTGTGCTGTTTCTGTAAAGCTGATCACTTTCTTCCGTTCTGGTGCTGAGGAAAAGCTCCTCTCTCTTCTCAGTAGGTGTTTAGCGGAGAGGTCATCTCCCGGTCCAGAGAACCCACAGCCACGGCTCTGTATCGCCTTGGTAACAAAAGCAGTAATGATAGGGTTTTGTGTTTTTTAAAACTCCAGCGTTATTTGGAAGCACAATAGCAGCACGTCTCTTCAGGACAATAACACATGACAGACATGGAGAAACATCCTCTCTATTTAAGCGCTGACCTTTCCGAGGTTTGTTCCTTACTTTAGATTACATAAGCGTATCTGACTGAGCAGGGTACAGTAGAGGAGCACCTTCTTTGGAGCTAATGATTTTCAGGAGGCGTCTCGTGTGGACATGAAGAGCCATTTTGTTCGTAGTTTCTAACACGTTGTGGTGTCTATAGCGACAGGGTTGTAGAGGGAAGCTCCACGTCAGCGGATAAAAAACGTGGAAGTTTACCGCAAGAAGACGTTTATTTACCGTTGACGGAAGGAGTCTCCAGTGTCAGAGAGAAAGCTGTAACTTTTTTCTTTGTCCTTTGAGAGAGACAGGATGTAAGTGAGAACAGGAAGTTGTTTCACGGATCATTCCCTGTAACTATAAATGGACAAAAATAATGATTCTTTTACGAATTCTTTCAGCAAGTTGCTGTGGTGTAGGAGGGGAAAACACATACTGTTAAAGGAATATAATATTCCTTTAACAAGAGCACAGCCCCGCCCCCTTGTTTCCTATTGGCTGAAATTTGTTAAATTCTACGTGAAAAGAAAGTAACAGATACCAGACATACCTCAGTGTTTCTCCTTCAGTGAACTAGCTTCTTTCATTGCTTACATAACCCTCGGCTAATATAAAGCTCAAAAATATTCCAGATGGAAAATTTTGACCACTATAAAATAAAGTTTTAGTTCCTTAGAAAAATGAGGCTACAATGCTGCCATGTGTTTGCTGTTAGACCCGATGATGATGATGATGATGATGATGATGATGATGAAACAGCCCTTGAATAATCAGAAGGCAATCTTTCTCCCCAAGTCAGAAACTGAGGAAATGATCTGTCAGAGATAACACACCGAGCAAAACAACAACAACAAGCCTAGAGAATAATTAATAATAAATTCGTTTATAAAGGGCTCTCAGACTAGCAGCTCTTCTCAGAACATTTAATCTTCTGTAACAATCATAATGCAAGCTTTTAGCAAAGCGGCACAAACTTGCCCTTTAACAAATACGTTCCAGTTTAATAGCCTAATTTAAAAAAGCTTTTAAAGCTTGTTTTCACGGAGGCACTAAAGTATATACTCGAGTCTGCGCAGAGAAAATCCATCAGGTCGTCAGAGCTCAGGCAGTAAATCGCTAACTGTTTACTGTCTTCCTCATGCGCCTGGGCTCCAATTAAACACATGCTTGTTTAATCTCTGCCTTTTCTTCTGTCTGCTGTTAGAGAGGAAAATAGTCAAGTGTTTTATTCCTTTCGCATTCACAGCAATCTGCAACTAGAACAAAGTCATTTTTATCCGTTTATAGTTAAACAGTTAAACTGGAATGTCTGCAAAACGGGTTACTTCCTGTTTACACTTATGTACGTCAGAGCAGCTGTAAACCGTCATTCTCTCACCAAACTCTCTCTCTCTCTCTGTATCTCTCTCTCTCTCACCCCCAGTACCCTCTTCTCTTTTTTTTTTACCCCTTTTTTTTTTTTTTTTTATCCTCTGTCTTTTCCTCTCTCTTTTTCTTTCTCTCTCTTTTTCTTTTTTTATTTCCCCCCACTCTTTTTTTAGCCTTTCTCTCTTTTGTCTTTTTTTTTTTTTCTTTCTTTTTCTTTTTTTGTCTTTCTCTGTATCTCTCTGCATCTCTTCCTCTCTCTGTATTTCTCTCTCTCTCTCTTTGTATCTCCCTCTCTGTATTTCTCTCTCTCTCTGTCAATAAAAACACATCTTGTCATTACCAAGAAACCGCAAAAATAATAACTAACTTAATAAATAACTTCTGTCCTGAAGACGTCTGAAGTTACAGCTTCACCTCAGACTGTTACAAAGTGCTGAAACTGGAGACTCCTTCCGTAAACACCTTTCTCCTCACAGATAAACGTCACGGTATCATTGTTCACATGTGTTCTGTAATCTGTTTATGTAGCATACCCGTCCCTGTGAAGGAGCTGTTGCTATGGAAATGATAAGCTATCAGAACGGGCGCGTTGATATAAACCTGTGATGTGCAGCTAAGCCGATGTCAGAGAAAACTCATCAAAATCTTTTGAGCAAATCGACAGAAGTCTGCTATAACACGTGAATAAAGCGTTACTATTCTGTAGGTTTAGAGCCAGTGACGTCCTCGGGGACTAAACCCCAGCCACGTGCCATGTGACCTTCCTCATGAGGTCATTACTGTCTCTAAAGTGTTTATTATACCATGACACACACAGACCAGGGTTTAAAAAGCATTTTATTCTGTAAAACTGAATATCCGTGTGTGTTTGAACTCACACTCACACTTCAGTAATAATAATAATAATAATAATAATAATAATAACAATAATACAGCATATGCCTGAGCTTTCATACTCATTAAGCTGTTGAAATGTTTTTTTAATGTACTTGCATGATTAGCCATCGTAGTCGTTGACCCACGTACCCTATTGTTCTCTTTCTATTTTGGTCTGTAGCATTTATCTGCTTCAATATGTGTGTGTGTGTGTGTGTGTGTGTGTGTGTGTTATGATGGACTAAGTGATGTGGACAGCTGGGCAGTGAAACGGCGGTTCTGCATCGCTGCTGATCACCTGGCCCAGCCCGCATCACCGGCGCCTGCTCTGTCTAATATCCGTTAATTACAGCGGTTAATCAGAGCGAGAATGAACCTTAGCTCCGTGCCATTTCAATCTGACTCCGGTGCGAGCCGGGTTTCTGCCCCCAACCGAGCCGAGGCGACTTCCCGCCAAACGTGGCTCCACCTGGCCGGGTTTATGAGGCCGACACGGATTAACCTAGAGCCGCATCTTCGCCGAGAGGTGAATAAAGTCGTCAGTGAAGTGCGGCGGATTCTCGCTCTCGGGTTTAATGAGCCGAGCTTTTAGTGTAATGTGAGAAAGACTTCACTCCATCTGCAGTATTTTACACATACTACATCCTGAGGGAAGGCTCTCATGACTTGTTATCACACTGGGGCTCAACCAGCATCCCTCCCTCTCTCCCTCTCCCTCTCTCTCTCTCTCTCCATCACTCCATCTTTCCCTCACTTTATGCTCCCTCCCTCAGAGGAACACACAGTCCCACTGGCATCCAGCCGTCTGCATGCTGCTTCATTTCTCCACACACCAGCTCTGGGTGAAAACCTAGAAGGGGTGTTGGAGAAATTGAAAGGCGTCCAGAGAGGGTAGGCCCCCACCCCAAAAAAAAAAAAAAAAACTGAGGTAAGAACGCTTCTGAATTTAGTTTGTGAATTTTTTTTTTTTCTTGGACTGAAGTAGATGCGATTTGTTGTCATGCTGAAGGACATCGTGGTGTTCAAACAGAATAACCTGTTACTCAGAAGAGCATTCTCTCTCTCTCTCTCTCTCTCTCTCTCATAGAAGAAACATTTCATTTATGATATATTTTCTACAAAACGATTGCATAATGAACAGACGAAGCAACACACAATGCATGTTTTTCCTTCTGTCGTTTTGAATGCCTACTTTCAGATATAAATGTCTGTCGTATACGTTTACTTGTCCTTTTATTGATGCAAAGAGGTCCTGTAAATATTTTTAAACCCAATCTAATCGAAGTTCATTCTGATTTAAAAATATTTTCCACAAATGTATTCGACCTTCAAATCCAGGTCCTTTAGGTATTTGCAGTTTAAGACATTTCAAATCAACATGGAGAAGCTTCTCTCCTGTGAAACCTGTAGAACTCGTACACAGTCGTGTGTTTTGTTTTTTTTTGCTACAGAACCCAGAGAACGGGTTATCTATCAGAATCAGCGCTGTACAGAACACGGGTCACTGTATATGCTCTTCAGATTTATGCTGAGAGTTATGTAACTTTCTGGATAAAATGAAGCAATCTTTGCTCATCTTTTAAATTTGAGTCAGTCACACACACACACACACACACACACACACACACACACACACACACACACACATCAGACAAATTGCTAGATGTCACATTCTGGCACGGGACCAAATCAGCACTGTGTTTATCAGCTGGCTGGTGTTGGCATATTCTAGCAGAGTCCACACACACACACACACACACACACACACTTCCATCCATCCATTACACTGCTGGCATAAGCGTGTCCATGAGTATTCATCAGCACGGGTTAACGAGAGCTGAAGGCACACAGTGCCTGATTTATCACCGACACCAGAGAGCCGTCAGCACGCCGCGTCCTCGGGTATTTAACATCCAGCAGAAAAGCTCCTCCATTACACACACCGATAAAAACATCAGGAGGTAGTACATTGAAATATTGTGTGTGTGTGTGTGTGTGTGTGTGTGTGTACGTGTGAAGTTACACAACGAGCTACATGGTGAATCTCCATCGACTGGCTTTAAATCGTATAACCGTCACCGAGTCACTGAGGTTTTCTACACGGATCAGCTCTGTCCAGCTTAACGTCGCTTAATTATTTCCATTACACACAAATAGAACGGACATTTTCAGAAGATGATCTGAAATAAAGAATTTGGACAAATAGACATTCCAGGATAAAAGTAATGGCGGATTAGTAATTAAAGGAGGAAGAGTTAGTCAGAGTCTATGGTGCGATGGCTGAGCTGCATTAGTGGAAGATTCATCACACATGACCATGAGGAGGCGCTCTTTCAGCCCGTAGACACCATTTAGCCATTTCTCTTTGTGCTTTACCTTTTATGGAGTTTCCTGGGTGTGTCTAAATGTAACTCAGCTGAGCTAGGGATTTATGATATAACAGCTGACATCTAGAGAACATGTTCACAATTACAGCAACAGACTCAAAAAACTGTGACACGTCCATTTCACTTCCACAGATCAGAAAGCAACAGAGATTAGATCTACTAATAGTACATCAGACTGGGGTTGTGTAGATCAGACTGGTTACGTGTAGGTCATACTTGTTATGTGCAGATCAGACTAGTTTGTGTAGATCAAATTGGATTCATGTAGATCAGACTGGCTTCTTGTAGATCAGACTAGCTTTGTGTAGATAAGACTGGCATCATGTAGATCAGACTGTAGGTCACACTGGCTTCCTGTAGATCAGACTAGCTTTGTGTATATCGCTTTCATGTAGATAAGACTGGTTTTGTGTAGGTTAGACTGGCTTCATTCAGATCAGATTAGCTTTGTGTAGATCAGTCTGGCTTCATGTAGATTAGACTGGTTTTGTGTGGATCAGATTGGCTTCATGTAGATCAGATTGGCTTTGTGTCGATCAGACTAGTTTTGTGTAGATCAGTCTGGCTTCATGTAGATCAGACTGGTTTTGTGTGGATCAGATTGGCTTCATGTAGATCAGATTGGCTTTGTGTCGATCAGACTAGTTTTGTGTAGATCAGTCTGGATTCATGTAGATCAGACTGCTTTCGTGTAGATCGGACTGGTTTCATGTAGGTCAGACTGGCTTCATATAGGTCAGACTGGCTTTTTGTAGGTCATTCTGGTTTTGTGTAGATCAGACTGGTTTTACTTAGATCAGACTAGCTTTGTGTAGGTCAGATGGGCTTCATGTAGATCGACTAGCTTTGTGTAGATCAGACTGGCTTTGTGTAGATCAGACTGGCTCCATGTAGATCAGACTGGTTTTCATCCCAAATCACGCTTAACTAAAGAACTGCCTCGAACCTCACAACACGCTGTCTCTGCAAAACCAGCAAGCTGTCTCAACAACCAAGACATCAGACTGCCAGCGTGGAAAACTGCTGTATCCAATCAAATCTGATGTCTCTGATAAAATAAACCAGATTTAAGAATCTTTTATCTTTACTTAAGATAAACCTCTTCTGATCTAATTTGAATCACGTATTAATTTTCACATTGTGACTGTAATCAGTTTGATGTTTTATGTTTAGCTAGCTAGCGATCAGCCATTAAGTCTTTTATTTGGACAGCAGCGTACAGCCAGCCAGACTGTAAAAAACAAGACAAAATGTTAGCATAAGCTAATGTGACAGACACAACAACAAGGTAAGCACCATTAAATTACAAGTCTTTTATCGCAAATGTTCAAATTGTGCTTTTCAGAAGTCACAGAATGGGAAAATCCGAGAGCCAAATGGATATAATGGAGAAAACAACCAAGCCGAGGAAGCATCGCTGGACCGTAGTGGAGATTGGACTGTCCGTTATATTACTGCTGATGAGCTGCGCTTTGGCTGGACTGGTCGTGCTTTACGCTTCAGCGCTCAGAGGTGGGATGCAAATATTAGCATGATTTATGTGTGATGCTAACTTACAAAGTCACTTGGTAACGTGCAACAATTCTTTCTAGAGAAAGAACATACAGTAAGTGCTAACGAGCACTAACAGTTGAGCTGCTAATTAAATAACTGATGCAAATAAATCTGCATCCTAACCCCTCCCACAAAGGATTGTTAATGTATTAAGATTAAAACACTTTTTAATGAGTGCTTTTTCATGTTTTTGTTTGTTTTTACAGATCATTCGTATAGAAACGGTGCATCAAAAGGTAGTGTATATTAAAAATCGTTACATTCTTAAATAAGCTAGGTTAATGATTTAGCTAGCTAGCACTTAGAGATTCAGTCTTTTATTTTGACAAACAAAGTAAAGCCAGATTTAGAAATTCTCCCAGAATGAGATGTCACAAGTAAAGCTGATGCTAATAGTGTCAATGTGAAACTCTTGTTAGATTTTAGCCTCACAGCTAATATCACAATTTGACAATCCCAGTCCTAGTTTCTGAGGAAATTATGTCATAAAGACAGTATTTAATTGGACTACACATGGACTGCTATGAGATTTAAGTCATGGTGTTGTTTTAAGGCCTGGAGTATCGCAGGGACCCTGACACCACCATGTGCACAACCCCGGACTGCGTCACTGCAGGTGAAATAAATAATAAATAATAAATAAAGTGGTGTAATTTTCCAGAGTGGTGTATTTTATCTGTACACGGTGCTGAGTGCCAGGTTTCTGGATGAAACTTGGCATTCATATGAGGATGAGAGACGCTTCCCTCACTGCACTGCTGTTCTCCCAGCGGCAAGGTTACTGCAGAACATGGACCAGAGCGTGGACCCGTGCCAGAACTTTTACCAGTACGCGTGCGGAGGCTGGCTGGACAGGCACGTGATCCCCGAGACCAGCTCGCTCCACAGTGTCTTCAACATCCTGAGGGATGAGCTGGAAATCGTGCTGAAGGGTCAGTGTCACCTTTGCGTTCGGAATAGACGCGCTGACTTCCAATTACTCAGAACGAAAACTTAATCTGATTTAATCTTCTCTTCTCTTCGGTTATTTTTGGACTCAGGAGTTCTGGAGACACAAAACGGACGTGACCGGGAAGCCTTCAAGAAAGCCAAAGTGCTCTACAGATCGTGTATGAATGAGAGTGAGTGCTGTTTCCCTTCATCCTGTATATATATATATATATATATATATATATATATATATATATATATATATATACATACACTGATCAGGCATAACATTATGACCACCTGCCTAATATTGTGTTGGTCCCCCTTTTGTTGCCAAAACAGCATATATATATACATCCACCTGTAACTGTAAAACCTCTAAATCATAAATATATCTGTCCCAGAGAGTGTTTTTTAGAGAACATACCTAAATAAACATCATCATGAAAAACAAGGAGCTATTAAAACAAACCCAGACTATGTTCTGCAAAAAATTCACTCAGGGTTTGCGTTGTATTCCAAATTAAGTTCACTTTAGCTCCAGGTTGTAATACAACACAAGTAAAAGCTCAAGGGATTAAGTACTTATGCAAGACGTTGTATTTTAGCCAGCTAGCTAACACGAAGTGATTTAAAGTCATTGTATTAAATATAATCTTCACTGCAAAAGCTAGCCATCTAGCTATCGTAAGCAAATCTGACGGGATAACTCTGATTATTTTAAGTCATATTCCTCATTCAGAACCCTAATGTTAATGCTAACCTGACAGGAATGCTAAAAGGATTCTGGTCAATTAATAAAAGTTCACAATCTTTACTGGAAAAACTAGCCATCTAGCCAACATGAATCCTCGCATTTTTGAAAGGATTTTCCCACTTAATTGATGTCAATAAATTATATTTACTGTTATTATTACCCAGCAAGAGGGGCATTGGTGGCTCAGTGGTAGGTTTTTCGCCTATCATGCGGAAGGCCCGGGCTCGATTCCCAGCCAATGCCTCAACCCCAGCCACTGGATGCAGTGCCGGTCCCAAGCCCGGAAAAATGGGAGGGTTGTGTCAGGAAGGGCATCCGGCGTAAAACATTTGCCAAGTTGTTGTGCGGACCAGTTGGTCTGCTGTGGCGACCCCGAACAGGGAGCAGCCGAAAGCAACTTCTTCATTACCCAGCAAGCTAACATCAGCTAACATGACAAGATTTCTAAGAGGCTTATGAAATCATAACACATTTTCATAATCTTTACTGATAAACCTAACCGTCTACAGCTAACCGGACAGGATTTCTCAGAGGAAGTTGAGGTTATATTAATCAATGTTCACAATCTTCAGTGATAAAGCTAGCCATCTAGCGAACATATATTCTCACAGGACTTCTGAGAGGATTTCCTCCCTAATTCATGTTAATACATGTTTATAATCTTTATTGCTAAAGCTAACAATAACTTAATAGCAATAAATATTCATAATATTCACAGATAAAGCTAGCCAGCTAATGAATTCAAGCAAACCTGACAGGATTTATCTGAGTATTTCTTCAAATAATGAAATAAATGTTTTTAATACATTTTGCTGCTAACTATATCCCACTTGCTAAAATAATAGGATTAAAGCATGAGCTTGTTTTCAAAGCTATGTTCATAAATATTATTTTTTATCTGATCATTTTAGTTAGATGGCACAAGCTAAGCTAATTTCAATGAAGCTTGATTTCACAAATGAGCTCAGGAAATGAGAGTAAGCTTTTTTTTAAATCCTTGAAAAAGATGTTGTTTCACCGATCAGCATAAACAGGAGGGGAAAAAACGCTAAAAATAAACCAACAATAAAAAAGCAAATAAAATACAAGATGCTAACCCCCAGGCGAAGGCAGAAATCATCTAGTCACCAGGGGAGAAAAGGATAGTAGAGCAACAACACTTCAAATGAAGCTAAATTACAGGAAAAGAGAAAGATCCAGAGAAAATCAAAGATTAACGAGCAACCACACAGTGGGTGAGGCTGAATTTCAGGAAGGAGCAAGATCGAAAATTAAAGATCAAGGTGCAGGTGCTCCAAAACCTGCTTTGTAAAGATTTTCTGGTTGTCGCGTTTAAACAAGCGTTATTACAGCAGTCATTTTTGTGACAGAAAAGGATGCGCTAAGTTTATTCCTGAAGTGTAAATTGATTGTACTGCTGCCCCCTGCAGGTGTGATCGAGCAGCGCGACTCGCAGCCCCTACTCAAGCTCATCGACAGTGTTGGTGACTGGCCTGTAGCCTCTGAGGACTGGAACATCACAGCAGGTACCATAGATACTGTATCCCCCTCTGAGTCTACACAATGTGAGACGGCGGTGTTTCTGTTTCAACTAAATGAGATAAAAACAATAGCATCCAGGCTGGAGTCTCAGCGAGATGATAAGGAGCAGATTGATTAGGAAGGTTAGAGCTGCACCACAGATGGGCTCAGGACTGGTCAGATTCCTCTCTCGCTAGATCTGGCCTTTTTATGTGATGTTTAAATAATATTTTGTAAATAAAACCACAGTTATTGTGTACAGTGCAAATTCCAGTACAGCATTTCACGTCATTATGTCATGTCATGTGGACTTGAGGAAATGTGTGTGATCACGTGAATGTCATAAATAAATATAGAAATAAATATTTCCTATATCTGAAAAGTTCACAAGTGAAAATAAATGACTAGTGAAAAAAATAAAATAAAACATTCTATGTGAAAATAAATAAATGTCGGTAATTTGATCCTCGATCCGGTTAGTATTACCACACATTTTAAGGATTATTATTCTTTGCTTTACGAATCAGAGACTCCCACTGATAGATCTCTTATGGAATGTTTTTTTCAACCCTTGCACATACCTGTAATTTCGCACACAATGAGGAAAGAGTTGGACACACCTTTTTCCACAGAAGAGATAGTGCAAGCTGTCCAGAGCATGCAGAATTGCAAGACCCCTGGACCTGATGGGTTTCCTATCGAATTTTTTAAGATGTTCCCTCAAACAATTAAAACCCCACTACTAAATATGCTATTGGACTCCATTGATAAGGGATGCCTACCCTCAACTCTCCGTCAGTCTTATATTTCTTTGATCTTAAAAAAGGGCAAAGATCCACTGGATTGCGGCTCTTACAGGCCAATTAGTCTTTTGAACATGGATGTAAAGATACTGGCTAAAATTTTCGCAAAACGTCTCGAGTCTGTTCTACCTGTTATCATATGTAACGACCAAACAGGTTTTATTAAAAATAGATTATTCTCATAATATAAGAAGAGCACTGAATATAACTTACTCTTCAAATTCACACCCATCGGAGGCTCTTCTTCTGTTAGATGCGGAGAAAGCCTTCGATCGGGTGGAATGGGATTACCACTTTTTTGTGCTAGGGAAATTTGGATTTGGCAACACGTTCATATCTTGGATTAAATAGGATCCCTTCCTATATGCGAGGTCCGTGTCAATGGATTATTCTCCTCTAATTTTCCCCTGAAACGTGGTACAAGACAAGGTTGCCCGCTTTCGCCTTTGCTTTTTGCATTGGTAACAGAACCCTTGGCAATTGCCATATGCACTGAGCAGGCTATACAGGGTATTAAGAGAGCAGAGACTGTTCACAAAATTTCACTACACGCTGACGACATATTGCTTTAGATTTCAGATCCGGCTGTTTCTTTACCTGAAGTTCTGGGTATTATAACCTCCTTTAGTAAATTCTCTGACTACAAAGTTGAATATTAACAAAAGTGAGTTATATCCAATAAACTTCCAAATTTCTGATTTACCATTGGGTGCATCAGTGTTTAAAGTCGCTCTTCCTAGTTTTAAATATTTAGGTATAAAAATAAATGGTCAGATCTTTTCAAGGCCAATTTCACTGCACTTCTTCAAAGCGTGCAGACAGATCGGGCGTGTGAACTCAGTGAAGATGAACGTGTTACCTATATTTTTGTATTTATTTCAATGTGTTCCTATTTTCATACCTAAACCCTTTTTTAAAACACTTAATCAACACATTTCATCTTTTATTTGGAACAAAAGAGTAGCCAGAATTCGCAGGGAAATACTTCACAAACCAAAACTCGAGGGTGGGCTTGCCCTTCCTAATTTTTTATTTTACTACTGGGCAGCAAACATACACCCTACACTGTTCTGGTTTCAGAGTCATTTTGGGCTCTGTGATTGGGTACCAGCTTGGGTTATTATTGAAGAGGTTTCCTGCTCCCCATCTTCCCCTGCCTTTTTTCTGTGATTGTTCGTCATTAATGTGTTTGTGACTTTTCTAATCATAAAAAGATGTGATTGATTGTATACCTGATCAGCAGGTTAGATATTTTATATATATATATATATATATATATATATATATATATATATATATATATATATACATGAGAAGGTTGAAAAATGCTGGTGTTTTATTTGTTCCTTTGTGCTCACAGGGGAGTCATGGAGTCTGGAGCACATGCTGGCATCCCTAAACTCTCATTACAACAAGAAGGTTTTGCTGGAAATGTTTGTTTGGCCTGACGATCGAGACTCGAGCCGCCACATCATTCACGTAAACAGAACAATCTGCTGAATTAGTTTATTCCTGTGCAGCTTTATAGCCACTTAAAGCCAGTATTCAATAAACTTTATGATACAGAAAATGAAATGTACAGTACCAGAGTGCTGCTGCTAATCCTCCCTGTTTCCGCAGATTGACCAGCCGTCTCTTGGAATGCCCTCAAGAGATTATTACCTCAACGATGGCAACTACAAAAAGGTAAAACGTACACCGTGTCTTTCTCAGTGATCTGCACATCCACTCGCCGCCCCCGTGATAATTACAGGGCTGAGCAGCATTGTTTGCATGGGTAGGTGCGTGAGGCCTACCTGCAGTTCATGGTTTCCATGGCGAAAATAGTACGGGAGGACAGAAACGTCACCCAGGACGATGAGCACGTGTGGGAAGAGATGATGCAAGTGATGGAGCTGGAGAGAGACATCGCTAATGTGAGTCACATCTGCATCTGCAACGCTCAAGTTATTCTGAAAGTGATCCCAAAGTGATTCTGAGTCGACTCTTTCGATGAAACATCAGTGAATGAATCTTTAAAGGAATGCTCCAGTGTTGCTCAAAACTCACTTAAAATGGAAAATGGGGCAGATGTTGAATTCCATTAAAACCTTTTTTACTGTGTGATATATAATCAATGTTGGTCAAGTCAAATCTTTTAAAACGCTGAAGCAATAAAACTCTCTGTGTTGTGTTGTTAGAGGAAACTAATCAATAACAGAGCAGTGTGATGAAGCAGAGTTACTGTTACAACACAAAGTGTTTTATTCCACTTATACCATAGCAGTTTGTATTAATTACAATTTCTATTGAATTCAAATGCGATACTTTTTTATCCAATCATAGCTACATTTAATAAATAGCCACGAAAGAAGCTGTAGAAGTTTAGACAAAATGTCGGCTTGTCACGTTACTGACACACTGGAGACTCCTTCCATAAACGTTAACTAAATACCTCCTTTCATAAGAGAGACGTCAGCACGTCAGCGATTATACGTTCTCTTTGACTATACGTATCATTTACATTTCTAGCATTTTGGCACCCTTATCCAGGGCAACTTACATTTTATCTCACTTTATACAACCGAGCAATTGATTGTTAAGGGCCTTGCTCAGGGGCCCAGCATTGGCAGCTTTTGGTGGACCTGGGATTCAAACTCACAACCTGCTGACCAGTACTCCAGCACCTTAACCACTAAGGTGCCACATGACGTTAAATAACGCCACTTGCTTTAATCAGAGTCTGTTTAAGCAGTTACTATAGAAACGAAAATATACGCCATGGTAACGTGCATTAAAATAAACATTAGATTTTTAGCTGCATTATTGTTAATTATAAAAAATAAATCACACCTTCTGACCAATCAGAATCCAGAAATCAGGATTATGTTATAAACAAATAATATTATAGACGTTGGCTCAGAGGAAAGGCAGTAAAACATTTTTGTCTCGTTTCTTCAGGCATCGTCCCCAGCCGAGGAACGCAATGACATCACTGTGCTCTACAACAAATTGACTCTGAGGGACGTGCAGGAGACCTTCAACCTCGGCGTGAGTTTCTGAGTTAAACCTGCTGAGTGAGAGAGGAGACAGAGGTGTAATACTGTGTCTGTCTGGCTCTCTGTCAGGGTTTTAACTGGACCCGCTACATCCAGGGCATCGTGGCGAGCGTTAGCATCACCGTGCAGCCTGACGAGCCGGTCGTGGTCTACTGCTCACCCTACCTTGAGAAGCTCGACAGCGTGCTGTCTAGATACAACCGCAGGTCAGACCTCCAGCTCTGATCAACTATTTCTCTAATTTGTGTTTAATAATTCACATTTATTAAAATGGAAACAAGTCTGAATGCATAATAATGGGTTGGCTGTAATTCTGGAGTCAGCTCCGAAATTATTGGCACCCATAATAAAGATGTCTATTTAAAATCACACGTAGCTGATTCTACATCATCATGAGATCCTAATGAGTGTCCTAATATGGACATAAATTACTACTACTACTATTACTAATAATAATAATAATAGAAAAATAAGAATAATATGGATAATTAGAATATATATTATTTTAAAGGGCTGCACATGAACAAGAAAAGGTTTAAATAAACTATTTATGAGCACAATAATAATACCAAATAATAAAAATACAAATATGAATAAGCACGTTTGAGAAACTAATATAATACAAGATGATTTATAATAAAAAAAAAAAAACAGCTGAAATGAAATGGACAGAGATAAATCTCTCTAATCTACTCGGTTATTATTAATATTATTTTTAATTATTATAAAAATCGGTTATTATTAATTATATATATATATATATATATATATATATATATATATATATATATATATATATATATATATATATATATATATAATCGATTTATTTTTTCGATTTTATTTTTTATATATTATCGATAATCATTTTTTATTTGTACTTTAAATACATTTTGTATATAGAGAATATTTCATTTCATTAATTTTTTTCATTTATCTGTGGTGTGTTTATTAGACTCACCTGTCTAGTACCTGTTCATCAGGTATCTGTATTTTATTCTGAACATAATGCAGGACTGTGCAGAATTATCTGGTCTGGATGCTGATCATGGAGCGAGTCAGCAGCTTGAGTCGCCGCATGAAAGACGTCCGAGCTCACTACAGAAGGGTGAGAGGTCGCATCCCAGACACAGCACTCTGATCACACTGTACACTTCTCACTGCACTGTTTTTATGCTCACATAATGCTCAGGCTTTACACGGCACCACGGTGGAGGAGGCTCGCTGGAGGGACTGTGTGCGCTACGTCCAGAACAACATGGAGAACGCGGTCGGTGCACTGTACGTACGCGAGACGTTTGCTGGAGAAAGCAAACGCATGGTAAGTCTTAATAAAGGACAAAGACACGCTACACAACCCTGTGAAGTATTTGTGATGTGAAAAAACCTCAGATCTTTTTCCACCTTTAAATGTAAATCAGCAACCAGCAAAAGTCAAACAAGAAACATGGGGAAAAAACAACTAGTAGTAATACTAGTAGAACTAGTACTTGGAGCTAAAAAACACAGTCAATCAAAGTCAATCAAAATTTTCCCATGATTCCCTCTGTCTTGATCAGAGCCTCAGCCCCAGCTTTAGAGATGCAGCACTATAGTGTGATGCTGCCATCACCATGCTTCACCATCAGAATGGGTTCTTTGGGTTTTTGCTGGTTTCTTCATATTACTTTTTAAAACTTTTATGTCCAAATTGTCACAATTTACCACATTTCCTTATATTCTTCCTTATTGTGTTTTTTCGTTCCAGGGATCTAAATCTCAACCGGATTTCTGTAAAGCGGCTCTGTGATCATTTTTATTGTTAAAAGAGCAACACTAATAAAAAAGTAGTGTATCTAAAACTAAACCAAACGCACTGTTTTCTCAAAAACCTTGCTTTAAACCTGCTGGAGGCTGCTGGTGATGAACATTTTTTTCGAGTGTTACTCTACTTTCCTTGCTATTGAACCGGTTTCCTCTTCCTCCAGGTTGGTGAACTGATCAGAAAGATTCAGGATTCTTATGTGGAAACGTTGGAAGAGTTGAACTGGATGGACGATGAGTCAAAAGAGAAAGCAAGAGAGAAGGTGAGATGGTCATAAGACCGGAGAAATCGGCAATTAGGCAAATAACTGGTTTGAGTGTCCGTCCAGTTCTATGGCAATTTTTGTCTTGTTTCTTTTACAAATTTTTTGTTCTAACACTTCTGGATATGACACTGACTTCTTGCAGGTTTGTCTCATTGTCAGTCTTCTAATCTTCATAATCATTTTTAAAAATAAACTTCAATTTTCCTGACTTAGATTCGGGGATGCAAACTTTTGTATGACTTTTGTATGAAAGCCATAGGTCTCTGACTCTGATTGATCTTAATGTATATAAAGCTCACTCAAAGTTCACTCACATTTTTAACTAAAACAATTTTAACTAAATAGTAATCATACTAGAAAATACTAGAAAGTCTTTAAATTAGAGAAGATAACATTATGACCACCGGCCTAATATTGTATCGGTACCCCTTTTGCTGCCAAAACAGCCCTGACCCATCAAGGCATGGACTCCACTAGATCCCTGAAGGTGTGCTGTGGTATCTGGTACCAAGATGTTAGCAGCAGATCCTTTAAGTCCTGTAAGTTGTGAGGTGGAGCCTCCATAGGGATACTTACAGGACTTAAAGGATACTTTTGATAGACCCTGACCACTGCAGACTGGGAACACCCCACTAGGGCTGTAGTTTTGGAGATGCTCTGATCCAATTGTCTTGCAATTTGTCCCTTCATCAAACTCGCTCAAATCCTTACGCTTGTCCATTTTTCCTGCTTCTAACACATCAACTTTGAGGACAAAATGTTCACTTGCTGCCTAATATATCCCACCCACTAACAGGTGCCATGATGAGGAGATCATCAGTCTTATTCACTTCACCTCTCACTGCTCACAATGTTGTTCCTGATTGGTGTACACTGTAATTATAAATAAATTATAAAAATTATAAATAATTTTGAATCTTTTTACACTTTCACTCATTATTTACTAGACTGGACTCTGAAAGGGTTAATAGTTTAATCAAATAGCGTAGACTAGAGGCTTTGTAGACTAGTAGTAGACTAAAGCCCTGTGATTTCATTGTCTTTTTATCATTTCATTAATTTGGTGGAATTTTGACAGCTAAGCTACATTCTGGTGTGTTTGTGTTGATCACGTGTAAGAAATACTAAAATCCGAAATCTAAGACTGTTTGTCTTCCTGTGGTGTTGTATTGTACTGTATAAATTATTGTACACGATGTTTGATGTTTCAGGCGATGGCTATCTCCGAGCAAATCGGCTATCCGGATTACATCCTGGAAGAAGACGACGAGAAGCTGGATCAGGAGTACATCCATGTAAGCTCCGAAGACTCTCTGTGAAGTTACTCATTTCAAATAAAATCCAATTTTAATAAATAATCTCATGTACATGTACTTTATGCCTACAGCTGAAGTTCAGTGAAGAGAGCTACTTCGAGAACGTTCTGGAAAACCTTCGAGCAACTGCTCAGAAAGCTCACAAGAAGCTTCGGGAACCTGTGGATCCAGAACTGTGCGTTACAGAAATACACACTAATGCATCAGGCTGCTTTTTCATCAGCAATGCCAGTGTGAATTTTAAAAGAGAATAAGATTTAAAAAAAAAAGGAATATTTAATCAACTGATTTCTCCACTGTTCACCTGCACATTCCCAGTGGAGAGAGAGAGAGAGAGAGAGAGAGAGAGAGAGAGAGAGAGAGAGAGAGAGAGAGTGAAGGCAAACATGTGTTTTCTCCGAGACATTAAAACAAGGCCACTGCTATCCTGAAAGCGTTATCTGCCCTCTTCCACATACATGAGCTCACAGACACACGATTGGCTAGTGTCGCTGTGACCGACAACTGAGCATCAATAAGCTCCTCCCATCCAGGGGGTGGGACTAATTTTGTTTTCTTTGCACTTGGCCATGGATAGCTCTGGCATGCCAACTAATCAAGTAAGTTCTTGTGAAAAATCCTGGGAAAGTGCTGGTGAAAAATAAGTCTTTGTTATTGAACAGATATAAATAAAAAGATTTAGGTCATTTTGAGTAAGAATATTTGTGAAAAAAATAATCATATATGGAAGCAGCAGAATGCACTACAGCCTCATAACATAACAGTACAGTTTCTCCATCCATCTGTAGCCTCATGGTGTGAATATTTTGTCAGGTGGATCATCGGTGCTGCTGTGGTCAATGCTTTTTACTCTCACAACAGAAATCAGATCGGTGAGTTCACAATGATAACAGTAACTTTTTACACAGATACTGAAATATTTCTTCAGAAAGACATTAAACTTTCTAATCGTGAAAAGCGCACGAGATGACAGACTCACAGCACTAAACCCCAACCTCACAGTTAAAGAGGAATTTGTTTCCGGTCGCTAGTTGTGTCCTCCATCTGAATGCCTCTTTAGCTCGCTGCAAATAATGTCTGTAATGCACAGAAGGCTTTTTTTCCCCTCGCAGATAATATAAAGCTAGTTTCAGGCTCCAGCGCACACAAAGCTGTTGCTAAAAGAGCTGTGCTCAAGGCATGGCAAGCGTGCTATTCATGCTGGGTTAATACATAGACTGCAAAAGCCGGGTGATTATGCAGATTTTCAGCTGGAGTAATTTCCACATAATTACTCTTAGATTGCACATTTTAATGTTCCTGGACATTCTGGGAAACACTTCAAGCTAAATTGCTATTCTGGAGACAGAGAGGCAGCTGGAGGCAGAGGGTTTGTGAGAGAAATGGAGAAAATATTCAACCTTTACTGCATTTCTCTGCATTCAGCAATAACACTAATGGTTCAAACATACAGATATTTTATTTTCAGCTGATCTTATCATTTTGTCTCTCTCTCTCTCGCTCTCTCTCTCTCTTTCAGTGTTTCCTGCTGGAATTTTACAGCCTCCTTTCTTCAGTGAGAAGCAGCTCCAGGCCTTAAATTTTGGAGGAATTGGAATGGTTATAGGACACGAAATCACTCACGGCTTCGACGACCACGGCGAGTCACTCGATTTTTCCTTTGATCATTTACAACAAATTCACGAATCTTAGCCAGACTGACAGCAACCTCCAAAAGTATTGGAACAAAAATGTTGTTTTGGGGTTTTTTTGCAATACTTTCTAGACTTTTACATCAGGTTTTATTCAGAGCTGAGTTAAAACATGATATTTCCATGAAGTCGTATTTCTTCGCTTTAATTCCAGTTATCTTATCTAGTTTATAAGGTTTCAAAAGTCAATCTTGACTACATGTGAACTGACACAAAGCTTATCTTCAAGTTTTTTATATTTTTTAGACTGGTTTACAGAAGGTTGACAATTTTAACTATACTGTAATATTTATTTTCTAAAATCATTTTCATGAAAGGTACCAATACTATTGTATATGTCGTTGTGTATATACCAAGTGAGGGATTTTAAATATCTTACACCAATCAGGTATAACGTTGTGAGCAGTGAGAGGTGAAGTGAATAAGACTGATGATCTCCTCATCATGGCACCTGTTAGTGGGTGGGATATATTAGGCAGCAAGTGAACATTTTGTCCTCAAAGTTGATGTGTTAGAAATCAGGAAAAATGGACAAGAGTAAGGATTTGAGCGAGTTTGATGAAGGGCCAAATTGTGATGGCTAGACCACTGGATCAGAACATCTCCAAAACTGCAGCTCTTGTGGGGTGTTCCCGGTCTGCAGTGGTCAGTATCTATCAAAAGTGGTCCAAGGAAGGAACAGTGGTGAACCGGTGACAGGGTCATGGACGGCCAAGGCTCATTGATGCACGTGGGGAGCGAAGGCTGGCCCGTGTGGTCCGATCCAACAGACGAGCTACTGTTGCTCGAATTGCTGAAGAAGTTTATGCTGGTTCTGATAGAAAGGTGTCAGAATACACAGTGCATGATGGGTCAGGGCTGTTCGTGTATATCGTGTATTCCTCTATTCTAAGCAACATCCAGCTGTATGATTTTTAATGGATGTGGAAATAACTAACCTTACGCTTTCACACGCTCTTCACTTGAGCAGGTCGCAACTTTGACAAAGACGGAAACATGTTCAACTGGTGGAGCAACTTCTCCACAGAGCAGTTTGAAGAACAGTCCAAATGCATGGTGCAGCAGTACGGCAAATTCAGCTGGAAGCTTGCAGGAGGACAAAATGTAATTAACGTTTGTTTTAAATGCATTAATATATAAAAGAAGTTTGAAAATCTCACTGACATACACTGACACCTTTAGAAGACTGGATGGTTGGAGATTAGATCAGGAGTTAGAGCAGAAGGTGTAAGACTGAGAAGTTCTCTTTGGTCCAGGTGAGTGGCATCACCACTTTGGGGGAGAACATCGCTGATAATGGAGGAGTTCGGCAAGCGTATAAGGCGTACATGAAGTGGGTGGAGAGGGAAGGTGAGGAGCCACGTCTTCCTGGTTTGGACATGGACCATAAGCAGCTCTTCTTCCTCAACTTTGCCCAGGTGAGTGGCAGGAAGTAATTCAAGATGACGGGATGGAGATGAACGAGTGAAGTCAACAAAATCATCTTCAGATAAATGGCGTCATGTCTAAGGGAATCAAAGCTAGAACATCACAACCAACACAAAGACATGCCTATAATGTGAAGTAGGGTATTTTTAGTGATAATGTAATGCCCTCCTCAGGTGTGGTGCGGAGCCTGTCGCCCTGAATATGCCATCCAGTCCATCAAGACCGACCCCCACAGTCCTCTGGAATACAGGTAGATTCCTTCATATAAAGCTTACTCTGAGCCATGCATGATAAACAGGACATAGTCTGTACTTTACCTAATCATCAATCCTGATTGGTCGGAAGATGTCGATTAATTTTCTCGAACAGAAGCTTTGACAGTAGCACAGGTTTATATTACTGATACGTCATCGTTTCTATAGTAATAACTTTTTCAGAGGGACTTACACAGTAGAAGCTCTATGTAAATGGATTCAATTTTCTGTAAGGAGACAGAGCTTCATAACAGTCAGAGGTAAAACTGTAACTTTATATTTTCCACCATCTTCAGGACAGTGAAGTTTATGCTTTCTTCTTAATAAGAAGAAATGCTGTATGTTTTTTTGTCTTATTAACTTCCAGAAAGGCTGCAGAAGGAATGCCTGATCATGGCTATAGCTAAAGCAATAACTGATAATATAATGAGCCAAACTGATTCACAGACATTAAATACCTAGAAATGGAAAAGTTAACGATGTTTAATGGAAAAGATAACAGTATCAAGCGGTGTTTCTTTAGACATAAACCGTGACTTTTTCAATGTATGTATGTTATAAAATGTGCTTGTGTGTGCATAAATAATGATCCCGATCATTTCACCTCTATTCCTGCCTCATGGCATTAGGGTTTTGGGCTCCCTGCAGAATTTTGAAGCCTTTTCCGAGGCGTTCCAGTGCCAGAAAGGTGCTCCGATGAACCCGGAGGAAAAGTGCAGAGTGTGGTAGTCTGAGTGGAACTTACAGGCTTCAGTATTTCCACCAAGGCAGCAATATATATATATATATAAAACTGTATGCCTTGTGTCTGTCGAAAGAGATAAGAAGGAGGTTATTATGAAAACTAGAAAAACTGGGTCATTTATAAAAAAAAGTCATTATGTGAGTAAGCAGAGGGTGATTGCAACAAAGGCGGGGTGGAAAAGAGACCCTCATTAAGATATTTGTATATTCGTCTGTCATGTGTTATTCTGTATTGAGTCCAGATTAGGAGGCAGATATGATATACACAGCTGCCGCCTTCGATAGTGGACACGTTTCCTAATATTCTGACAGATTTGTCTATTTTTAATGTGTATTGCTGGCTTTAAATGTGCTCAGCGCTTTAGAAAGAAAGTATTAAGCCTTTTAGGAAATCCAACAACCAGCCAAAAACTCAAGGCTTTGAATCCCACGTGTTTCTTTTAGGTTAGAATCAAAACCCAGCAAATCGGATGTATCTTTTAGCCGCCTTAAAATGTTGCGGTGGAGCCGAGAAATAAAATAAAAACAAATAAAGAAAGAAATATATTTATTGCAGGACAAAATGACATGATTTGCAGATTAAGGCTTCGAGGTGCTGGTGAGATGTAAATGTGAGCTATAGCGCCTCCATCAGGTCAAACAATTACCTGAAAGACTTTAAGACATTTACATTTCTGATGCTTTAATTAGCACATTTTACATATCTGTTTGAAATAATTTCTAAAATCAGCTTTATTCTGCTGAATACATTTAGTGAATGTACCAAAAACAAGTATGCTTACTCTATCTAAATCACAAAAGTGTTCATAAAAATAAAAATATTGTAGTCAGGCTGTATGCTTCTAATCACCAGAATGCAACCCCTGAATTTAAAATAAATAAGATTTTTGAGGCTTAAATCTTTTTATTTAGCAAATTTATGCCTATTTACAAAGATTTAGGACTAAAATTATACCTTTATTACTATTTAGGTACAAAACTGATTCGATTGACATCACCCATTTTGAAAATTATGAGGCTGACATGCTAACTACAGAACCTGCATGCTAAGCTAACTCGCTAATCGGCGAGCTAATGTTGCTAATTAGCGAGCTAACGTTGCTAATGCGAAAAACTCGTGGTTGTTAATAGAAGTTTTTATCATGAGGGGGGAAAATAATTTAGGACAAGATCATGAGTCAAGATTTGATAGTAAAATCCCAATCTGCTTACATCTCCCTGTGACAAACGCAAGCTAGTTAACTAGCATAAATCGACTAGCTAAATCGCTAACTTAATATTAGCAATAACGATAAATAATATTCGTGATAAAATTATTATCAAAATGTTGTTGTTATAATATATTTGAAGTTTGGCTTCTGTTAACCAAATCACTGAGGATATGAAAACCTCTGATATTTAAATCTGACTTGTCTGTACCCTGACAAATAAAAGCTATGTTTCTAGCAACAACTAGCCGTTTGTACTGACAGGAAAGCTAGTGGATATCGTATTTATAGATATTTATAGATTTATGGTGGTCTCTTTATTAGTAGTGTTTTTAAGCATTAAATATGTATTATAAGCAGAATGTTGGGAAAGCGCTCTTTGGATAGAAAATCTTTAGTAAACAATTATAAAAGTGCTTTGTCATGCCTTTGGTATTATAATTTATATCAGCTCATGACTTAAATTCGAATGCTAATCTGAATCAGAGCATTGGCATTTACTTAGGAAGAAAAACATTACGATAACCACAAGGTTTCTTGGTTATTCTGTCCATATAAGGAGAATATTTTTCATTAGTGACTTATTTGATAGTATTTTTAGACACACATTTTGATGTCAGTCGGTTGTGATCTATTTCCCGCACAGCAGGTCACCCACAACGCTGTTTATTTGAGATCCAGGCGGCGTCATTTATCAGAATCAGAATCCACAGCCGACTGCTTTTGACATTGCTAAATCAGGCATATTTAGTTTACTGCATCTCAGCGTGAGGGGTATCAGAAGGGGAATGAGGTTCAAGGACAGGCAGGTGAAGTGAAGCCTCTCCATCTCTTAAATTGATCAGTCGTGGGAGGCGGTGAGCTGAAGCGTAGCAGAAGAAGGCCACTCCGCCGAGATAGCGTCCTCATTAGAGAAGTGGTCAGGGCCACAGACTGTTCTCTTTCACCTTGATTACCCGGTAATGACAGCAGAACTAAACGAGACGGACAGAAGGGAAAAAAGAACCTGGAGAGCATCAGAAAAAGGATCAAACGTTGCAGGGACATGGACGGCTTCTTGAGAACACACACGCTCTGAAAGATCAGTCCGGTCAATAAACAAGGAGGTGAAAAATAACAAATTTGGTTGCCATGGACCATTAATTTATGACTGTTATCTCTCATCACAGAGACTCTGAATAACAGAATATTCACATCTGCCTTTGAAGCTTTATTGCTAGCCAAGTTCTACAGGACCACAATGGCTTGTACTGTTTGAAGGAGACGGCTGGGTTACGAGGGTTCAGACTCGATAAACAGGAAAGCGTCGGGTTCTTTAAAAATCTCGGCTAAAAAAAGTCACAAATGTAATAGGAAATTGAGCTACACTTTTTAAAAAAATCTTCTATCTAATATTTCTTATTATAAATTACATATGAAGATATTTCTTTTAAATAATGATAAACTTGTAAAAAAGAAAAATGTACAAAGCAAAAATGTCCAGAGATAGGCTTTAGCAATCCTTATTATTATATTTAGTAATCATATTATTTATTATAGCTTTTTAATCTATTCCTCACCATAATGATAGATAAAACTATTTCTGGACATTTGTACAAATTTCATGTATTTATCTTAAAATGATCTGGCAGGAGAGCAAATCAGTTTATAAAAATGTCCAGGAAAAAGTCTTAATAATCTTATATCTGATATATAATAATCATATAATATGAGTGATTGGATAACTTTGCATTTAAGTTCCTTTTTGAAATAAATCTGAAATATAAATGTTAGGCTGGACGTCACAGGACAGAGCATAGACGAGTGACAAATCAACAGAAAAAGCAGCAGAAACCTTCAGAACAGCTTCAGTCTCTGGATGTGTACATGAGCAATGAACACTGTTCTTCCAAACACTGGTGGTTGATGATGATGATGATGACGATGATGGAGATCCATGTTAACCCCACGCTCAGACTAGCATGTGATAAGTAGCTTGTTTATTTGCGGATATGTTTTGTCTGTTGCTAGCGGGCGTCGCCGGTCTGAGGGTGTTCTTTTGGTTCTGACGAGAAACACTAGTCCTTACATAATCAGCTTCTAGAGCTTTTGAGTTAGGCCAAATTAAATACCGCACTAATCCATGTGAGAACTGATTGCTTAATTCATGTCACATGCTCGGCTTTAATTAGCTTCGATTTTTCAGATTAGCAGGGCTAACTTTACTAGCTATGTGCACAGATACCGATCTCTGCTGCTTCTTAACTTTATTTTTTACTTGTAATGTCTTTGTACAGCTATAACAAGAGGTCGTATGTTACATTTTATAATATAAAAACCACTTTCATAAGTAAAAACCATCTAATTTCAGGTAGTGACATACAGAGCTCAGATAATTAAAACAGCTAATTTGTATAAAGTTCAGATGTCAGTTGTTGTGTGTTGCATCATTTACATCATTCTCATCCTCATCAAACCATTCACTGATCCCTGTGATCACTGTGGTGGATGGGGGCGGAGTCATCCTGGAAGAGACCACATCCACCAGGATAGAAACGATTCATAGTTCACAGAATAAATGATTAAAAAGATTATTGTTATTGCAGCAATATTAATATACAGTGATGCCTCTGTGTAAGGGGACGAGTTCGAAGCCAATCAAAGTCAGAAAAATACACAATTACTGTGGGGCTTTTTTTCCTTTTAATTCGTCACTCGTCTGTATTTGCATGTTTGTATGGGTTTGGACCTGAGTCAGGGAATGGGATGCTATTTTATAAAGCTACAGCCTTAAGTGTTGGTCATATGTAGGATCATTTTAGGTGATCTCTCAGCGTAACTACAGACACTTATCCTTCACCTCGTACACCAAAACCGTTGTAAACATGCAAAGAGTCTGAGAGAATCATCTATACGAAAAGTTCCACAGAAACATCATTCAGTGCCATGAACCGCTGATAACATTTTAAATGCCACGGCTTCGGAAAGCAGGTTCAAAACTGAGCTGTTTTGTACTTTGTGGACCTTTAACAATTCTGTTCCTATATAAATATATCTGCTACTATATATCTGTAAGATGAAGAGTTCTTGAATGCTTTTGTGTGCTGATAAATGGATCTGTGTGGATTATTCAATGTTTTACGCATTTATTGGAAGTCTTCTTGTTAATAAGTGAAACAATAAATAAACAATCTCGTGCATGTTGAATCTTATGGCATGTTAAAACCATGCGCATCTAAGTGCATTAAAAGCCATGAAAATCCACAGAATTTCCTGAATCCGCTTCGACTCCACATCCACAGGTCAATCCAGACGAATTTCAGATGCTGCTATGTGAATACTTTTGTACGTTTTCCTCCTGCTGTGAAAAAAAAAAAGAAAACTGAAAAGCTCTTTGAATTTTAATGTAACGGCTGAAGTCATTCAGGTCACGTGTGTGTGTGTGTGTGTGTGTGTGTGTGTGTTTATGGAGTTCAGTCTGAATGTGTGTCTAATCATGTGCTGATCTGATCAATGTTTAAAATCCTACACAGCCCGGTAAATATCGTTCGATATTAAGAAGAAAAATAGCTATTAGATTCTTGATATTTTAGGATAAAGGTATGTATATGCATAATAAACATTTACAAATCTCACGTGGTGTGTGTTTGATCTGAAAACAGCAAGAGAAAAAAAACAAAAAAATCCCAGACACATTCCTTCGTCACTTAAATTAAAGCTTGTGTGTATACATTTATTACAGACTTATTACCGAGTCAGTTCATTTGGTATAAAAGGTTAATAAATAGTTTATTAACAAGAAGGAAAATCACAGCACAGATGAAGTAGTTTGTCCTTTTCCTGCACTGGAAAGGAAATTTTTTTTTTTAAAAAGACATCCAACATTTCAGTGGATTTTTATCCGAGCAGATCGAGAAGAAGAATCGACTTCTTCGATCGAATGAATTAATTTTAATGGTGTAGAGAGATCACCCCCATGCAGTTTGCATTAAAATCTATTATAATAATAATAATAATAATAATAATATGTAAATAAATCTTTACGTACTTTACCAACCACTGGTTTTGGTTTGGTTTTTAAAACATTATAATTTTATAACAACACGTCACAGTGAATTCACATGCATAATAATAATATTAATAATAATAATAATAATAATAATAATAATAATAATAATAATAATAATAATATATTTTTTAAATTATTCACTTTTGAGGTGAATGGAATATAAGCATGAATATATTATTATTATTATTATTATTATTGTTATTATCAATATTGTTATATTTTTGTTTATTTATTTAGCTACCTATTTATTTATTTGTCTAATTGTTTGTTTGTTTTTTACCTATTTATTTAGTTAATTGGTTATTACTTGCCTGCCTGTCTATTTATTATTTGTTTAATGAATTAACTAACTAACTAATGATTTACTTACTTAATTAACTAACTAATTAGTTGATTAAACAATTATAAAATTATATAATGAATAATAAATAGGCAGATAATAAAAAATTATATTACTTATTATAATAATAAAATAAAAAATTACAATAATTAATTAATTAATTTGGTTAGTTATTTTAAATGATTAATATTTTGCAGGTTGGGGGTCAGACGTTTCACACACTACATTATATAGCTTTTTTTTTTTAACACAGTGAGTAAACATAGAGTCAGAGGCAGACAGACGAGTCCGTGTCTGAGTCCGTGTCCAAATTAATGGAAATAAAACGGCTGCATTGTGAGTGAAACTGTGAAGTCAGTCAGTATTGTATGTGTTAAAGTTACTGATGTTTATGGAGTTGAAGGCTGCAGCTGGAATGTCAGGAGTCTCCGCAGTCAGGAGGAAGAAGAAGAAGACGAAGACGATGGTGTAGAAGCGCTTGAGTTCAGCAGTTCTTCATCTTCATCGTGTACAGACGTCATCATCACACTGAAACAAGACAAAGACGATGAGAAAACTCTTTCCTCTTTCCACCTCATGACTTCTGCTGATCAGCACGGTGAGGAGAAGTTCAGCACAGAAGCTGTGGTGAAGATCTTATCACACCGAGCTCGTTTATGAGTAAATAAGACCAAAGTCGTGTCCTGTTATTCTCCTTCTGCTTAAACAATGACCACTCAAACATTGCAGATGTTTATTTAACTGCATTGTGAACGAAGCGGCTAAAATAGAAGCGCTGCCTTTCATACGGAGTCGCACACGTGACCCAGACGCGCACGCCGTCAGGAACAAACCTGACACAAGACTGAAGTGATAAATGTGATCCTAACACTTCCGGCTCGTCTAGACTGTGTCTGCATCTGCCGAGACGTTTCCTTCCTGCGGGATGAAGCGGAAAATGTTCCTGACTTCAGAGACGCGACTGCTGATGGGGTCTGAGATAGAGCTTTCTGAGTGATGGAGTGTTTACGCAGGGTGGAGGGCTGTGCTGGTCAGTGGACAGGGTTCACTCACTCACACACACACACACACACACACACACACACACACACAGAGCGTTACAGATGATTCCACCACTGCGGTGCTGTGTATCCCACTGATATTACATTTATAAATGTAATGCAAATGTTAAAGACATTTCAGATAAAAAACAAACAAACAAATAAATATTTCCTTTTGGTTTTTTTTTTAAAGATTTTTGACCTGTTGTAGAAGGACCTTAGGCTATAAAC
>JAUCMX010000023.1:1684854-1772354 GCA_033459395.1 Hemibagrus guttatus | reverse complement strand
TCGTTTCAGTGCACTGCTGCCCCCTACATATCTGTGTGAATATCAGATGCAGACAAACACCTTGTTCAGAAAGTCTTCCATAAGTTTCCTGAGATTGATTTATTTACCCGAGCGTCACTCCGTGTGCTGATGGACCGAGAAACGGCTATTACCAGCCAGGGAGACTCATTAGGAATTAGCAGACCAGCAGCCGATTTAATTTAAAGTTTAAATGAAGAAAGCTCGGTTCTTTTAGAACCGAGGACAGTTTTTAATGAATCCCTTGTTCTCATGATAAACAGTAGATAAGAAGATCTAGTCTCCTTCATGTGGTGCGCTCAGATTCTTCAGTCTGAATCTGATATGTTCAGGTTCCTTCAGAAATACTCAGGGCTTTTTCACTGAGATGAACAGAGTGACATTAAATTAGGAAGTAAACGGTCAGCGCATAGATGTGACCTCTGTATAAGCTCGCTGATGCTGTGTCTCACCTGAGGTCTCACTCCAGCCTGGACACTGACTCTGATGTCCAGTGCTTTGCTGATGTCTTCAAGTGGCACAAAATCTCCTGGTGTTTCCTGAATAAAGTGCAACAGGACCTTCTCACCACCTGCACACAGTCAGACCAGCATCAGTGTCCAGTATCAGTGTCCAGTATGAATCTCCAGTATCAGTGTCTAATCTCAATGTCCAGTATCAATGGGCAGTATTAGCGTTCAGTATCAGTGTCCAATATCAGTGTCAGGTATGAATCTCCAGTATCAATGTCCAGTATCAGTGTCCAGTTTCAAATTCTAATATCAATGGCCAGTATTAATGTCTAATATAAGTGTCCAGTATCAATGTCCATTATCAGTGTCTAGTATGTGTCCAGTATCAATGGCCAGTATTAGTGTCCATTATCAATGTCCAGTTTCAGTGTCCAGTATCAATGTCCAGTATGAGTGTCTGATATCAGTGTCCAATGTTAATGGACAGTATTAGTGTACAGTATCAATGTCCAGTGTCAATGTCCAGAAACAGTGTCCAATATCAATGTCCATTTTCAATATCTAATATCAGTGTCCAGTATCAAAGACTGTCCAGTATAAATATCCTGCATCAAAGGTTTCTAACAGATTAAAGCAAACATAACTAAAGCTACACTGCCCCCTAGTGACCGCTTGATTAACACAAACCTGGGACCACACTGCCCCCTAGTGACCGCTTGATTAAACACAAACCTGGAACCACACTGCCCCCTAGTGACCGCTTGATTAAACACAAACCTGGAACCACACTGCCCCCTAGTGACCGCTTGATTAAACACAAACCTGGAACCACACTGCCCCCTAGTGACCGCTTGATTAAACACAAACCTGGAACTTGATCTAAAATTGTTTATCATAAAACACTACACATTTCAACAAAGAGCTTTTTTTTTTTTTTTAACACAGTTTTGTTGACCAGTTTAAGCTTCCTAAAAGGGTTCTCCTTGGAACCTGCTGAAAGGCTTCTCAAGAGTTCTAAGTGATGGACAAACCAAAAATAGTGCTAGATTTAACCCTGAATGTCCAAGGCAGTGATTCGGAAAAGTTCAGTGAAGAGCGCCCTCTAAGGGTTCTTTGGAGAACTTCATGTTTAAGAGATGTATAATCCCTTTTAGGAAACTAAAAACTCTTTAATTTCATTCAATTTAAAGTCTTTGGCTAATTGTATTTTATTGTATTAGTAAAGAAGTGAATAACTGGAATTATTTTAAAAGTATCCTGATTATTTTATTTACCTTTGGCTACAATCAGCATGCCTCCGCTCTGCAGAACATCTCCGCTGAAGTTGCCCTGAATTCCTTCACTGCTCGCCTGTACGAAATAAACAGTGAGACATTTTAACAAATTATTTAAACATACTTTTAATTCATAACTGCTATTATTATTATTATTATTATTATTATTATTATTATTATTATTGACATTACCTTTGAAGCAATATCTCGTACTTTCTTTCCCAGAGCAGCAGGCAGCACGTTGATCGCATTATATCTGGGAAGTGTTATAAAGGCTCTATGACATGCTTACAGACCTTTTCCCATGTTCTAGTCACAGTTCTATGACAATTAGTCGTGTTATATAGACATTGTGACATCATTTATGTTATACAGGCTCTATATATCTACACACTAACTACACATTGTTATAAAGCTGTAGTGACATGTGAACACATCTTAGCTCAATGTTATAAAGGCTCTGTCATGTATACAGTCATGTTTAGTGCTCTGAAGTGACAAAAGTTTTGGACACCCCTCCAAATCATTGAATTCAGGTGTTGGGCTTGGCCCCTTAGTTCTTGTGAAAGGAACTCTTAATGCTTCAGCATTTGACTGTGAGCCAGGCCTTCTCGTCCAACATCAGTGCCTGACCTCACAAATGTGCTTCTAGAGGAACGGTCAAAAATTCCCATAAACACACTCCTAAACCTTGTGGAAAGACTTCCCAGAAGAGTTGAAGCTGTTATAGCTGCAAAGGGCGGGACAACTCCATATTACATTCATATGCAGGTAAAGACAAACGTCACAGTTTTGGTCTGGCTCGCAGTCTCCGCTCTAATTCATCCCAAAGGTGTTCTATGGGGTTGAGGTCAGGACTCTGTGCAGGACAGTCAAGTTCCTCCACACCAAACTCTCTCATCCATGTCTTTATGGAGCTTGCTTTGTGCACTGGTGTGCAGTCATGTTGGAACAGGAAGGGGTCATCCCCAAACTGTTCCCACAAAGCTGGGAGCATGAAATTGTCCAAAATGTCTTGGTATGCTGAAGCATTAAGAGTTCCTTTTACTGGAACTAAGGGGCCGAGCCCAACCCCTGAAAAACAACACCTGAATTCAATGATTTGGAGGGGTGTCCCAAAACTTTTGGCAATATAATGTAGTTAGTGTTTATAATATTGTGTATATAATAAGATGTTAATGATGTATGTTGTCAGGAGTAGCTGGACAGTTCCCTGCCAGGCCCGGGGAGGGCACTGGCAGGAGAATCCTGGAAGCCTGTTTATGTCTGTGTGGTTTCCTGCCCATTGTTCTCCACCCTGATTGTGTCACCTGTCCCTGATTGCCCTGATGTGTTTCCCTATAAGAGGGATCCTGGTGTACATGTGTGGCGTGGGTCAATGTTCTGTGTATAGCTGTCCCGTGGGTGTTATGTCGGGTTGGGGTTTATGGTTTGATGTAACCACAAGTCGAGTGTTATGTTCGTCTTTCCCCTGTATCGTGTTTATGTAAATAAAACAGTGCTGCACTGAATCCTGCATAGGGCGGGGGCTGAGACGGACGTGACATATGTAATAAGTATTCACACGTTATTGTTTGCTTTGTGGCTTTACACTTAACTTAACAGTTATAGTAACTCTATGACATACAGTGGTGTGAAAAAGTGTTGCCCCCTTCCTGATTTCTTTTTTTTGCATGTTTGTCACACTTTAATGCTTCAGATAATTAAACACATGATGTCTAGCTTTTGAGGATCTTTGGTCTACTTCACTTTGTCAGGCAGGTCCTATTTAAGTGAGTTCTTGATTGCGAACAGGGAGGCATTGGTGGCTCAGTGGTAGGTTTCACGCCTATCATGCGAAAGGCCGGGTTCGATTCCAGCCAATGCCTCAACCCCAGCCACTGGATGCAGTGCCGGTCCCAAGCCCGGAAAAATGGGAGGGTTGCGTCAGGAAGGGCATCCGGCGTAAAACCTGTGCCAAGTTGTTGTGCGGACCAGTCGGTCCGCTGTGGCGACCCCGAACAGGGAGCAGCCGAAAGCAACTTTTTTGATTGCGAACAGGTGTGGCAGTAAATCAGGCCTGGGTGTGGCTAGAGAAATTGAACTCAGGTGTGATAAACCACAGTTATGTTTTAACAGGGGGGCAAACAATTTTTCACACAGGGCCATGTAGTTTTGGATTTTGTTTTCCCTTAATAATAAAAACCTTCATTTAAAAACTGCATGATGTGTTTACTTGTGTTATCTTTCACTAATATTTAAATGTGTTTGATTATCTGAAACATTAAAGTGTGACAAACATACAAAAAAATAAGAAATCAGGAAGGGGGCCAACACTTTTTCACACCACTATAAACATTTATTCAGTTAGTGTTATAACACATTAGCTCTGTGACGTGTTGTTCTGTTTATTTATTTTTAGACTGTTGTTCAGTGAATTCCAGATAAATATATGAATATTTTACATGTCAGATATTTCAGTTTCCGTACCTTTTAAATCCCAGGTCCTTGTAGCACTGCTTCTTTTCATCAATGTATATTTCTTGGGGGGAAAAAATACACACAATGACTCACACCAGTGTATCTCAGGCATGTCACTGCTCTATATGAAGCAGGAAGGCTGTAAAAAAAACTTTATAAGCCCTGTGATAAAGGCAAACCTGGGCAATAAATCATCAGAGACAAATGTCCAATCAAACCTGAGATTATGAAATGATTCAGCAAGTTCAAGCTCACGTCATATTTTCTACATCACCGGATTTCACCTCCTTTAAAAAATCCGCCGTCCTGAAACTCTTGGAGTCCTGTCTCTTCGGGGCCGATGCCCACAAGGGCCACTCCGTTCGCTCTCAGGTCCTTCTCCAGCTTGCTGACCTCGACTGCGGTCCAGCGACAGATCTGACAGCCGAAGCGACGCAGGAAAAACATCACCACGGTCTGATCTCTCCAGAGAGAGCCGAGCTCCACGTGCTAGGAAGAGAACATGGAGAACATGAGCTCAGCTTGGTGCGCAATTAAGAGTATGATGATTGATTCTTAATACTCAATTAAGCTTTATTAAAGGGAAATATTCATTTTAGTGTGGACAAGACTCGTTTGGCGTGATGCTTTATATGATCATTTGGCTGTGAGAGAACAGAAGTGAAGATAAATACCAGAAGTGATTAGGGAAAAAAGAACAATTAAAACCGACATTATTTATGAAAGAGAGATGTTGTAGGTCATGTGACTGTAAACAAAATACATGCAGTACAATTGCGCAATACATCAGCCCCTGTTCCTGTCACTGATAAACTCTTCTCCTTCTTGCTATTAGTGGTGCTTGCTATGCAATGCGTACAATAATGCATTATTGATGTTGTTATGCAAAACCCCTGAAGCTTATTAGCTAATTATAATTGCTTAAGAAATAATCTGTCACGTCGCTGTGCGATCAAATGACGCACATTTATTTTTCTTATATACTTTCCGTAGGATGAAATGGATCTAGATAGATCTAGAAAAGCATTTTGTTTTTTATAAGAAGAAACAAATCACCTCCGTGATGAAGTTAATAATAAAACGGAGCAAAAGTCGGGACTCTTACCTCGCCGGACACGGGGCTCTTCACAGAGTTACTGCTGAGTTTGTCCAGATTTACACACGACATATTTCTTTCTGTGTGTTATATTTGTGAAAAGACGGAGTGTGTGTTAATACAAATCCACACCCACCCACCTGTGTGTTGAATAACTCACAGAAAGGAACCAATCATAGCATGCCACGCCATCATAGGAGGCGGGGCTTATTACATAAACTATAAAGTTCGAAAGTCATCTCTGTGTACGGAAGTAAAAGAAAAGCCGTAGTTTTTTTTTTTTTTTTCATCATTTTATATTTCTGTGTCAATAAAGAAAGCAACATATCACATAATACACCACTTTTCAGACGAAAAATGAAGTCTGTCGTGGTTTTACCAGCAAAAACATTAGTAATTGTGACAAAGTCTCCAGAAGAAATCAGATGTTTTATTCTTGAAGGCTTTAAAATATTCCTTTTAAGACTCAAACCAGGGGTCCGTTTCAGAAAGGAGGTTAAGTGAAAACTCTGAGTTGGTTAACCCTGAAATGAGGGAAACTCTGGGTTTAACGTTTCAAAATCTCAAACCCGAGAAAACGGGGTAAGTCAAGCCTGGCTCTGAAAAAGAGGTAACCTATACTCGGAGTCAGTTACCATAGTAACCTGGTCAGGAGCAGGTTTTCTTAAACCCAGAGTTTCTTTCGGTCTCTTTCCCTTTTTTAAAGTGGGAGCCGAGTTTAAATACCTCATTAATTCTGGTGTTTCTTTTCATTCATTGCGCACATTTCCAGAGGACTACAGAGGATTTTGAGACCCCGAGTGGATTTTTTTCTAGACAGACAATTAGATATATCCATAGCCTCCTCCATCTGTACATCACAAACATCAGCCATCGTGGCCGTGCTCTTACATCACAGCAAATGCTTTACGTTGCTTTACGTTTTCTTTATAACATCGGAGATGCAGAGCACATTAGTAAGGCCACTGTGTGCAGAACAGTAAGGAAAGTGTGCGCCTTGCTCTCAAACGCTTTCTGCACATTTTTGTGGTGTTTCCTGGACACAAACCTTTGAGAGCCATCAAAGAGGACTTTCATAGGATTGCAGGTTAGTGGTGTAAAAACTCTGTTCAAATGAGGCTAATCTGAAAAATTATGAAGTTAATAATATCTTGCTGCGACCTCTGTAATTAAAATATTAATTAGAATTCCCTTTAGGATTTCCAAATGTGGTTGGATGCATCGATGGCACACATTCCCATCATTGCACCATCCGAAAATGAAGCAGACTTTGTCAACAGGAGGTCCATCCACAGTATTAATGTGCAGGTACACTACTGCTTCTAATGGTAAAAGACCACATCACAAAAGTGTAACTCATATGTCTCATTCTTTGCACTGTCAAGATCATATGTGATGCTGCACATGTTATCACAAATGTGGAGGCCAAGTGGCCCGGCTCTGTTCATGACTCAAGAATATATGGTGAGTCGACCCTGAGCAACAGGCTGGAATGTGGTAAGTACATGCATGCCTTATACACTTATTTCAGTGCACGCGTGCACATTTACATGGGCACTTCTATGCAGCACTAAAGCAATATGAATTTTTTTACAGGAGAAATTGATGGCTTTCTGCTGGGAGATAAGGGTTACCCATGCAAACCAACCCTAATGACCCCTTACCCAGAACCTGAACCAGGCCCCCAGCAGCACTTCAACGTGGCACACTGCAGAACAAGAGCCCGGGTGGAGAGGACCATAGGCCTGTTGAAAGCATGCTTTCAGTGCCTACGTCACCTCAGGGTAACCCCTGAGAGGGCCTGCGAATATCGTTTCTTTTGTGTTTTTTTCTATTTTTTTAATAAGGCTTTGTCTATATAACTCCTCAACTGGTAGCTGAAAATACAGTTGATTAGAGTTACATGGTGTAGTTCTACATGATTTGTACAGAATTAAACTGGCATTTACTGAACATCACCGAACTGTGTTCATCTGTGTAGCAGAATTTGATGGAACCTCCTCCTGCTGTTCTTCCACACTCTGGGAATATATATATATATATATATATATGTGTGTGTGTGTGTGTGTGTGTGTGTCATCATATATTCCTGATGAACTCCCTCCAGGAATTCCCTCAGCAGTTGCCCTTCCAGCGGTCAAGCACAGGGTCATCTCCTCTGCAGTGGTCAGTGGTGCTGGCGCAGGTCCCCCCCAGTTTGCCGAGCCTCTGCCTTCTTTCTGTTGGCTGGATAGAAGTCACATGAGAATTAACATTTAATTGTGTGAATACAGCAGAACCTATGTCAAAAATGATACAGCACTGTTAGACATTGGATGCTATTTTGTTATTTAATAAGTTACGTAGCCTACACCCATGTCATGCTTAAGCCTTAACTGATTGAGTTATGTTTTTATATTTCATTTTTAGCTGCTGCCATGTTCTTCTCATGCCTGCAGGATTGCACCTACATGAAATTTTAAATGAGGTTAAATAAGGTACTGTTCTTACACTTATTATAAGCAGATATTATAACAGCAGTGTTGGGTAAGATTAATGTCATAATTACTTTCCCTAAAAATTATTGGATTATTTATTGCTAATTAATTCATAAAGCCCATAACCTCAACCACGATACAAAGATAGACACAAAACTAAACTTTTAATTCGTAAAAAGGATTTTGTATTTAATGCAATTACATCTAAAGTAACTTTCATTACATTACAGAAAATGAACCCCAGTAACCGCTTACTTATTGAAGTGAAATTTAAATTAAAGTAATTATCTTACTTAGTAATGAATTACACCCAACACTGTATATTAAAATGTAAACTTACGCATTGACTCGTGCAGCTATTTTCTCCCAAGCTCTCTCTCTCTCTTTTGCCGCTGCAGCTGTATTGCTTTTTTTTTTTTTTTAATGTATGGTCATAGTCGCCACAACCTTGCATAAGCACATCGATCTCAGCTGTTGAGAAATAAGCAGCCCTCTTTTTGTCCGGTCGTGTTTCCATGGTGACTCATATGATCTGCACTCCATTGAGCAGGGCTTTTTTTTTTCGCAGTGCATGCCTTAAACTCAGAGTCAACCTACTCAAAGTTGATTGAACTAACTCATTTCAGGTGTTGTGTAACCGAAAACTCAGAGTTTTCCATCTCAGGGTAAATCGACTCAGAGTTAAAGATTGAACTCAGAGTTGGTTGAACCTCCTTATTGAAACGGGCCCCAGGAGTAGAGATATTAATTGTTTATACCATCAATCTAACAGGGTCACCACTAGATAGATAGATAGATAGATAGATAGATAGATAGACAGATAGACAGATAGATAGACTGACTAAGCCTAACCCTAGATAGACAGACAGACAGACAGACAGACAGACAAAAAAAAAAATAGATAGATAGATAGATAGATAGATAGATAGATAGATAGATAGATAGATAGATAGACTAAGCCTAACCCTAGATAGATAGATAGATAGATAGATAGATAGATAGATAGATAGATAGATAGATAGATAGATAGATAGATAGATAGACTAAACCTAACCCTATATAGATAGACAGACAGACAGACAGATAGATAGATAGATAGATAGATAGATAGATAGATAGATAGATAGATAGATAGATAGATAGATAGATAGACTAAGCCTAACCCTTTTGATAGATAGATAGATAGATAGATAGATAGATAGATAGATAGATAGATAGATAGATAGATAGATAGATAGACTAAACCTAACCCTATATAGATAGATAGACAGACAGACAGATAGATAGATAGATAGATAGATAGATAGATAGATAGATAGATAGACAGATAGACAGATAGATAGACTGACTAAGCCTAACCCTAGATAGACAGACAGACAGACAGACAGACAGATAGACAGATAGATAGATAGATAGATAGATAGATAGATAGATAGATAGATAGATAGATAGATAGATAGATAGACTAAGGGCTAACCCTAGATAGATAGATAGATAGATAGATAGATAGATAGATAGATAGATAGATAGATAGATAGATAGATAGATAGATAGATAGATAGATAGATAGATAGACTAAACCTAACCCTATATAGATAGATAGACAGACAGACAGATAGATAGATAGATAGATAGATAGATAGATAGATAGATAGATAGATAGATAGATAGATAGACTAAGACTAAGCCTAGATAGATAGATAGATAAATAGATAGATAGACAGACAGACAGACAGACAGACAGACAGACAGATAGATAGATAGATAGATAGATAGATAGATAGATAGATAGATAGATAGATAGATAGACTAAGCCTAGATAGATAGATAGATAGATAGATAGATAGATAGACAGACAAACAGACAGACAGACAGATAGATAGATAGATAGATAGATAGATAGATAGATAGATAGATAGATAGACAGAGACAGACAGATATGTGATATAGGTTGATTAGCATCTCTAAATTATCCATAGTGTGTATGTGTGTAAGTGTGTGTGTGCCTTGAGATTGAATGCAACACCATCCAGGGTTGTCCATTGTGCCCTATGACCCCTGGGAAAGGCTCCTGGGACCCTGCAAAGGATAAAAAATGATGTATAGATAGAGAGATATAAGGATGGGCAGATGGTGCGATGGATAGACAGATGGCCTTTACAGTAATACAACCTGGTGCTGATGCGGCAACTTCGAGTGGGCGGGGTTTGAGTGTGACGTCACGGCTCAGACGGGGATAGCCGGGAAACGGAGGTGGGGAGATAAGGGGAGGACCAGTGAGAGAGAGAGAGAGGGAGAGAGAGAGAGAGAGAGAGGAGCCGAGCAATACCTGCACCAAAGATAACACAAAGGAAAAAGGCACAGAAGAATTAAACATGACAACGCGCTCAGTCCGGCTGAGGAAATGAACACAAACCCTGACAAGGTAACGCTTCTGAATGCTTTATTTTCCCTTATCGTGGTCGTGAAACCTGGACTTCATCCTATTGTTCATCCATCACCTTCAGGCAGACGTCTCCTTCATCATACAGGGTTATTCGGATCAGATATTTTCGCTTTAGAGTGATTTTCAGAGACTCTACATTACCGCAAAACGCTGTAGTTATCGGTGTGATGCGATGACCTGGATGCTCTTATGTGGGTCAATACCACATGAAAAAAATATAAATCAATATAAATATAAATCTCTGTCATTTTGAGTGTGATGCCAGTGAAAATGAAAGAAAAACGACTTGAGTGAGAGTTTCATGTTTTTTTGTGCGGAGGAGAGAGTAAGCACGTGCAGTGCGCGCACCCCGCTCAGGCTGCGCACTGGATGCAGTGATGCGCGCTCCCTTTTTTCTATTTATTTATATAATTTGTCTTCGCTGACTTCTCTGTGCCTTGTTTTTTTAACGCTACATTAATTATTATTGTGCGCAGTTTCACTCTGCTTTATTATTTTTGTGAAGTCTTTCTGCACATCTGCTCATTTCACCGTCAGTGCAGAGTGCATGCGGGGAAAAGTGTACAATAGGCATAGAGGTCCCAATAATCGGTTATTCGATATATCGCGATCTCAAACCAAAATGACTTCCCATTTGTGCTATAGGATTTGCACAAAACGCTTATTTTATCTGTCTATCTTTTATTAAAACATTATTTCAATTCAATTTATTTGTATAGCGCCTTTTACAATGGACATTGTCTCAAAGCAGCTTTACAAAAATAGAGAAATAGAAAGGAGAGGAAATAAAAGAATCATTAAATTATTAAACTATTTATCCCTAATGAGCAAACCTGAAGCGACGGGGGCAAGGAAAAACTCCCTGAAATGATCTGAGGAAGAAACCTTGAGAGGAACCAGACTCAGTAGGGAACCCATCCTCATTTGGGTGACACTGGACAGTAAATAATGTAAATGTAAATAGTGTCCTTTCTACAACAATAACCAAGGGCCCAGGAGGAATTATTAGGTCAGTGTAGTTTCTGAGTTCGTTATAGACACTAATTCCTTGCTGTCAAAAGCTGACAGATGTAACAGCAGATCTGTGATGGTGTTATAGACCCCAACTGGCTCTGTCCACGGCTGTCTCCTGGTCACAGGCTGACCACAGCATCAGTGAGCACCACCAAGTGACGAGACTCTGACCAGGGGTAGAGCGAGTGGTCACACTGGAAACTCAGAACACTGGGAGCTTGGGAGTGGGATGTATAGCTCGACAGAGAAAGACAGACAGAGAGAGAGAGAGAGAGAGAGAGAGAGAGAGAGAGAGAGAGATTAGATTATATGTAAAGTGCAGGCAGGGACTCCGGCAGAACTAGCTATGACAGCATAACTGAAAGGGAGAGCCAGAAGGTCACAGACATGAAGGCTTCCCATGACATAAAGCGTTCAACCACTTCACAGTCAGCAAACCTGAGCGACTCGCGAGAATGGTGAGGCGACAGCATCCAAACATCCCAGTACACCAAACACTCTATGCCCGTGAACCTTCCAGATCTGCTCCTTTACCTAAGAAAAACTATACATTGAAGGCTTGACTAAACAAATGTGTCTTCAGCCTACACTTAAACATTGAGACTGTGTCTGAATCCTGAACACTGATTGGAAGACTGTTCCATAACTGTGGGGCTTTGTAAGAAAAAGCTCCGCCCCCTGCTGTAGCCTTTGCTACTTGAGGTACTACCAAATAACCTGCACCCTTTGATGGGAGTAGGCGTGGTGGATCAAAAATAACCAAAAGATCGCTCAGGTACTGTGGCGCGAGACCATTTAGTGCTTTATAGGTCAGTAATAGCGCTTTATAATCAATGCGGAATTTGACTGGAAGCCAGTGTAGTGTGGCTAAGATAGGAGTGATGTGTTCATATCTTCTGGTTCTAGTTAGGACTCTAGCTGCTGCGTTCTGGACTAACTGGAGCTTGTTTATGCTCCTACTGGAACATCCAGACAGTAAGGCATTACAATAATCCAACCTAGAGGTAACAAAAGCATGAACTAATTTTTCTGCATCATGAAGTGACATCATATTTCTTATCTCAGCAATATTTCTAATAATGAAGAAGGCTACCCTAGTGATATTGTCTACATGAGCTTCAAACGAAAGACAAGAGTCAATAATCACACCAAGGTCTTTTACTGCTGTATGAGAGGAAACAGAAAGACCATCCACAGTTCCTCTGTAATCAGAAAGCTTACTTCTAGCTGCATGTGGTCCTAGTACAAGCACCTCTGTCTTGTCAGAGTTAAGCAGGAGGAAGTTAGTGACCGTCCACTGTCTAATGTCCTTTACACATTCTTCAATCTTAATAATCTGGTGTCTCTCATCTGACTCAGCTGAAACATACAGCTGTGTGTCATCCGCATAACAGTGGAAGCTAATACCATGTTTACGAATAATTGCACCAAGGGGTAGCATATATAAGGAGAAAAGCAGTGGGCCTAAGACAGAACCTTGTGGAACACCGAACATAACCTTAGTATACATAGAGAAGTCACCATTTAGATCTACAAACTGATAATGATCCGTCAAATAAGACCTGAGCCAGGAGAGGGCTGTTCCTTTAACACCAACAACATGTTCTAGCCTATCAAGTAGATTAGCGTGTTCAGTGGTGTCAAAAGCTGCACTTAGATCGAGTAACACCAGTATGGAGACACAACCCTGATCAGAAGCCAGTAACAGGTCATTTACCACTTTAACCAGTGCTGTCTTTGTGCTATGATGAGCCCTAAATCCTGACTGATATATTTCATGAATGTTATTCCTATGTAGGTATGAACATTGCTGTGCTACAGTCTATTCTAGGATCTTGGATATAAAGGGCAGGTTTGATATTGGCCTATAGCTGGACAGCAGACAGGGGTCAAGGTCCGGTTTTTTAATCAGGGGTTTGAAAACTGCTAGCTTAAATGACTTGGGCACATAGCCAGTGCTAAGGGAAGAATTTATAATTTTTAGAAGGGGTTTGGTAGCTACTGGTAATATCTGTTTAAGGAAAGACGTGGGTAAAGGATCTAGAATGCAGGTTGAAAGTTTTGAAGATGAAATTAGGGAAACTAGATCAGGCTCTTGAAGGAGAGTAAAGCATGATAAGCTCTGATCAGAAATAGTTATATTATCTAAAGGATTATTTATCAAATAATTTGGTTTTAAATGAATAGTCTGAATTTTTTGCCTGATATTATCAATCTTTCCATTGAAAAAATTCAGAAGTCATTGCTGCTGCATAAAGAAGGTGTGTGCTTTCCTACAGTGGTTTTACTCCTAGTTAGTTTTGCTATGGTACTAAATAAAAATTTTAAATAGTTTTTGTTATCTTCGATCAGGGCAGAGAAGTACGCTGATCTAGCAGTACTAAGAGAATTTTTGTAGCTCAGAAGGCTTTCCTTCCATGCTAAATGAAATACTGGCAATTTAGTTTGACGCCATTTACGTTCTAGTTTTCTAGCTGATTGTTTTAAAGCTCGTGTGTGGTCATTGTACCAGGGTGCTAGTTTCTTTTCTTTAATTGTTTTCCTTTTAAGTGGAGCTACATTATCTAGCGTGTAGCGTTGCGAAACACAGGCTCCAGGTAATCAGTCGCCTGATCAAGTTCTGTGGTGAACTTGACGGTGAACCAATCATGCGTGATAATTCTGGGAGACTATTGGTAAATCTCTCTGCAGTAGCAGACAAATGTATGCGAATTATTTATCAGCATCAGTGCTAGTCAACATCAGGGTAACATTAACATGCTAGCTAGCAGCCAGTTTAGCTACTAACATTTAGCCATTAATTTATGTTTAATAATAATAATAATAATAATAATAATAATAATAATAATAAAAAATAATAACATAACCATGGCCTTCTGAGATGTCGAAAATATGACTTTTCTTCAGATGATGATTTTTATGGATCTGTCAAGTGTTATATTCTTTTCACAGCATGTCCCCAAGATTTTTTATTTCTCTTATACACCAGCAATTAAACAGGTTTATTCATTAAAGAACGACTTGTGCTTTTGTCTGTTTTGTGATAGTGTGTGCAGAAGTCCAGATAATGATGTCCTCCCCTGGAATGGGCACGCCAAGCGACCCCCTCTTAGCCAGCCCGGGGCGAGACGGCTTGGGGACGGCCCAAGGTGACACATGGAGGCCGACCCTTCCCAAAACATGCAGCTTCCCGATGTCTACCACACGTCATCTCAGCCACCGGGCCAACAGCTTCCAGAGGCACCCGAAGCGGCAGAAACTCATCCGCCCGTCTCCACCCCCTCCGCCCAACACGCCTTGCCCTCTGGAGCAGCTTGACCTCAGCGACCTGCCTCCACGCCGCACTTTTCCCGAGCTCCTCTTCAACGGCTGCATCCTGTTCGGCATTGAGTTCAGCTACGCCATGGAGACGGCCTTCGTTACGCCCTTGCTGCTTCAGATGGGTCTGCCTGATCAGTTCTACAGCCTCGTGTGGTTCATCAGCCCCATATTAGGTACCTCAGGAGCATATGGCTACTCTATTTACTACTCTATGTACTTCAAATTAAATTTATAATAAAATAAGAAAAAGGAGGAGTTATATGCTCAGTTCTCAATTCAACTTACAAATGAGTTCAGCCCATGTTTTATTTTTTAAACTCATGTATACTGCCAATGACTGGGACCAGTATAAGAAAACGAGGTGGTCAGGGTCAGTTGAATAGAACATGACACCTCCTCCATCATTACATCACACCTTTTTCCTTTTGCAACCTCAGGATTCCTGCTTCAGCCGATCCTCGGAGCTTGGAGTGACCGGTGTACGTCACGCTTTGGTCGTCGGAGGCCTTTTATCCTCGCCCTGGCCATCGGTGAGCCGTGTGATATCACCAAAAAAAATATTCTGAGTCATCATGTGCCTCTGTAGATTGTATCTAAAGCTATGTATTAGTGGATCGTATCCATGTCACGTGACTCAGCCTGGGAAGGCGAGACGTGAGATGATGAAGAAAGAGAGAACGTGAACGATATGGAAAGAGAACAAGATGTCCAGCATTCAAACACTTTTAAACACTATTCAAATATTTGTGTTTTTTTTTAATATTCAGTATGTCAGGTCAGATAAAATAGTGTATAAAATATCTGTGATTTCACACAATAAAAGTTCCACAATACTAAATGTAAGTATAAATGAATATATTTAGGATATACATTCTATTTTAATTGCAATTTCTTGCAGTATGAGATGAATAAAACCCTTCAGAATGGTCTGTAGTAGGAAAATAAACTTGGAGCGATGACAAAACTTCATAACCGAAGGCTCACTCAAAAGCTTCCCTTAATCTAAATCTAGCAGCTACACTATCGATAACTCCACCCATCTCCTAGTTTTAGTGCTCATGTTCCTGGTGGTGGAGAACCTGATGTCCTGCATGTGTTAGTGTTAGAACAGGGATGAGCAGGACAGAGGCATCATTCTGTGTCTAACAACTGAATGATGCTGTTCACAAATTACAGTCAATATGCTTTTAAGCTCTCCGGTCTGTCCTCCGTCTGGCAGTTTAATTGATTCTGACTGCTTTTTCTGAAGAACCCACTCTCTCTGTGTGGCCAGGCGCTCTGCTCGGTCTAACGCTGGTGCTAAATGGGCGGGACATGGGGTCTGCGCTGGCAGACACTCACAAGTGGGGCATCGTGCTGACCGTGTGCGGAGTGGTTCTGATGGACTTCAGTGCTGACTCGGCAGATAATCCCAGCCACGCCTACATGATGGATGTGTGTAGTCCAGAGGACCAGGACAGAGGCCTCAATATCCACGCGCTCCTGGCAGGTCAGCGTTTATGAGCAGATTACAGAACTGGAATTTGGATAATACATTGGGAGGATGATAGAGTGGGATTAATTATTTTCTTTATTTCCCTGAAACTGTGTTCACATTATTTAAAATAAAACTATAACATTAAAATGGCCACTGTTCTTTTCATACTGTTCCAACAATTATTAAAGGTAAGGTGTGTAAAAGTGATTTAAAAGCATATAATTCTTACAAAGATACATTTACAACATTACCATAGCATAGATCTGCCTAGCTTTTTCCCCATGCAGGCTTCTGTTTATATTTTCAGGCCCAGAACAGATCTCCTCACCTCTACTGCTAATGCTACCCCATTGTGAATGTGTGGTGTTAACAGAGGAGGCAGGGTTAGTCAGGATAAAGTGTAAGGCTTTTTGTTGCATAGGCAGTTCACACCTCCGGCAGCAGAGGACTCAAAGCGCTCCTTCATTTCTGTAGAAATCATTCATTCATTTGCTCTGCGCAGGTCTGGGCGGTGGATTCGGCTACATCGTGGGCGGAGTGAACTGGGACAACACGGAGTTTGGCAAGTCAATGGGAGGTCAGCTTCGGGTCATCTACCTGTTCACCAGCATAACACTTGTAATCACTACAGCTCTGACGCTTACTAGCATCCCAGAGCGTCCTCTTCTCCCGTCTCAAAAAAAGAGCTCCAAACATTTAAAGAGTCCCGTCTTACCTCTGCCACCTTCTCCTCCACCAGCTGGAATCCTAAAGGGGGAGGAGGAGGAGGAGGAAGGTCTCTACAGCTACCAGTTCTCTGGCCGTAGGTACCCGGACTGTATGGGACACTCATGTAGTGCCAACGCGAGGCTCTGTGCAGGTCACACCAGCCCCATCTCCCCTCTCAGCCCTCTGACACCCAAATACGGCAGCTTTATCAGCCGAGACAACACGCTGACAGACATCAACGAGTTTGCGTCATCCTTAGGAACGTCATACATAGATAGCGTGCTGATTGACTGCTACACTGGACAGAACATGCCCCAACCATTGAAGCCAGAGACCATGACTCCATGCCTTACTATGGGAGAAACTCCTCCTGCTCAGGTGTCTCAGCTGGTAGAGGAACCGTCTCCAGCTGCCAACTCTCAGGAAAGGGAATTATCTCAACCGAACGGAGATCTGCAGGAAGTGGAAAGATTAGAGGCTATTGATGAAGTTCAAGCCAGTGAATGTTTAGAGTTAAATGAAGCGTCTGAGCTCAGTGAGGTGCCTCAGGAAGGTGGCGGATTAAAACGAGGAAGCAGCACCTCAGGGATCCTGAAACGCCCTCAGAGCCTGGCCTTAATGGACGACACTCTGATCGTCCCCAGCAACGGTTTGGAGAACGGGCGCAGGCGCACTGTCACCTTCAGCCAACAGGTGAGACTTTAGCTCACTTTTAATGACAGAATGATGATGACCAGGTACGGCCTTTCATTCTGTTCTGTTGCCTTTTTTTGTGCTAATGTTAAGAGTTTTACTGCAGAAATGTATCGTCAACTCTCAGGAAACTCTTTACACCTGGTCATCTCATGCATGGTTTATCCACAAAAACAGGGATATCACAGCAGCCATTTAAACATTTTTAAAATCCAATTTGTCCCATCAGGCTGCCTTTGTGATCATTTCTTTAGTAACAAACACACTCTACTTCAGACCTGTTGATGTAGATAGAGTCTACTGCTGTTGGATTTCCAGAAGTCCACAATGAGCTCTTTGGTCTCTGTGGCACTGAGGGTGAGGTTGTTCATGGAATTGTCCAATTGCATATGGATGTACAGATACCTAGGTCACTGAGCTTAACGGTCAGTTTACTAGGGACAACTGTATTAAAAGCAGAGCTGAAGTCAATGAACAACATCCGAATGTATGTATTGTTATTGTCCAGGTGGGTGAGAGCTAGATGAATCGCAGTGGAAATGTCCTCCTCTGTTGATCTATTCAGAGTGTAGGCAAACTGGTGTGGGTCCAGTGTAGGTGGGAGACATGTTATGAGGTGACTTAGGACCAGCTTCTCAAAGCACTTCATAACAATGGGGGTGAGTGCAACAGGGCAGAAATCGTTCAGACACTCTTCAGAAGAATGCTTGGGCACTAGTATAATGGTTGTAGTCTTCAGACATGTGGGAACAGTGGCCTGGGCCAGTGACAGGTTGAAGATGGCAGTGAAGACTTGCACCAGTTGGTCAGCACAAGCCCTGATGGTATGCCATGCTGACTTACGTGGATCTACTCTGCTCAGTGCTGAGTGTACCTCTGTTGTGACTTTATTTAACTTTTATGGAAAGCTTGTCCAGTGTTAGCACTTTGTATCAGTCAGAGTGAAAGCTTTAACTCTATTTGATGCTTTGTGGTTTCTCTGGGTTTTGTTTACGACTCCAAAACTGAGTGATGACCTGATTAGATTTTGTAATCAAACATCATTAAGGTCAAAGTAACGTCAGATATCTAAAATCTAAAATTTTTCTTCCTCTTCAATAGCTTCCTTCATGCTTGAAGAACATGTAACTGTTACAGGTTAAGAGGCTTAGTTTTGTTTTAGCTTCAAGAGAGAGAATAAAAGAGAGCAAACAACTATTTATACTATAAATGGATAGAGTGTGATGTAGTTCTTTATATTAATAAAATATAGAACTGAAAATATGTCCTAAAACTGACCAATCTGACTGCATGTGGAAGTGAAAATACTTCGCGATGTTCATGCTGCATCTTTTCATTTTCTTTGCTAAGTATACTGTAGTAAAACTCTGCATTAATGAATTGCGATAAGAATTTTTGAAGTTTTGCATTATTGACACGCTTTTCCTCTCCAGGTTGCTAACATCCTCCTAAACGGTGTGCAGTATGACAGTAAGCTCAGTGACAACACAGAGGTTCCAGACACTCAGATGTCTCTGAAGCTGCTCTGCATCGCCATCTACAGGATGCCGCCATCGCTTCGCAGCCTGTGCACCAACCACTTCCTGGGTAAGTAAAGCACACTTTTAGCCAGGATTCAGCGAGGACTCAGTAAGAAATATCACTCTGCATGTTCATCAGGATGGCTGTCCTTCGAAGGCATGCTGCTTTTCTACACGGATTTCATGGGCGAGGTGGTGTTTGGGGGCGACCCCAAGGCGCCGAATAAGTCTGAGGCCTATCAGCGCTACAACGCCGGGGTCAGCATGGGCTGCTGGGGCATGTGCATCTACGCATTTAGTGCTGCTTTCTACTCAGGTCAGTACTCAGGAACACTAGAGCACCAACACAGTGAATTTTCTCCATGTTTATATGGAAATGTTCGTGTGCTCCTCAGCCATCCTGGAGAAACTGGAGGAACGCTTCTCTCTGCGCTCTCTGTATTTCTTTGCCTACCTGGCGTTCGGCTTGGGCACGGGTCTGGCCACGCTCTCCACCAACCTGTACGTGGTGTTGTCTCTTTGTGTCACCTATGGAGTCCTGTTCTCTTCGCTCTGCACGCTGCCTTATTCACTGCTCTGTGAATATTACCAGAGTCCGCAGGTAAGAAGAAAACACAGCACACAGAGTGTTACACTATACGGCCAAAAGTATGTGCACCCCTGACCATCGCACCCATATGTGGTTCTTTATCAAACTGTTACCACAAAGCTGGAAGCACACAGCTGTATAGAATGTCTTTGTATTCTGTAGCGTTCAAGTTTTCCTTCACTGGAACTAACACTGCTCCAGCATGACGTTGCTCCTGTGCAGCTCCATGAAGACATGGTGTGGACGTGAAGGTTGGAGAAAGTGGAAGAACTGTGTCCTGCACAGAGCCCTGACTCTGACTGAACACCTTTGGAATGAACTGGAGTCTCCTCAACATCCCGACATCAGAGTCTGATCTTACTAATGCTGGTCTAGCTGAATGATTACTAATCCCCACAGACACACTCCAACATCTAGTCTAAAGCCTTCACAGAAGAGAAGAGTGGAGCTGATTATAACAGTAAGGGAGGAAAACATCTGGGATGGGATGCGATGATCAGGGTGCACAAACTTTTGCCATAGAAACGATACCATACGAATTTAATTCATGATCAGCGTTGCATTAAACAGAACAACACTATCCTTATTCACTGTGACACTAAGCACAGATGTCGGTCCAGACATGAGCTTGAGAAATGAAAAGATATTAAAAATGCAGCAGTCCATTTTCATGGCACTTAGGATGCATTCGTGGACATCATACATCCATGCATTTATCTCTAATGAGCCTCGCCCTGCAAACTAATACTCACTTTTCAAGGCGACTCCACTTCCTGAGTGGGAGCGCTGTCGAAGCTGAGTGTTATATTTAGTTATTTCTAGATTTATGAGAACAGTTTAGCAAAAAAGTGGTCCAAGGAAGGAACAGTGGTGAACCGGCGACAGGGTCATGGGCGACCAAGGCTCATTGATGCACGTGAGAAGTGAAGGCTGGCCCGTGTGGTCTGATCCAACAGACGAGCTACTGTTGCTCAAATTCCTGAAGAAGTTCATGCTGGTACTGATAGAAAGGTGTCAGAATACACAGTGCATGACGGGTCAGGGCTGTTTTGGTAGCAAAAGAGCACAAACACAATATTAGACAGGTGGTCATAATGCTATGCCTAATCGGTGTTTATGTTTAAACAGAGCTGTGGACCTTATTGTGCATTAACTCAAGTGTAATTCATACCAGTTACCCGTGTATGTGTGTGTGTACTCTGTCGTAGTTCTGCGGCTCCACAGAGGACGGCACCAGGAGAGGCATGGGTGTGGACATCTCTCTTCTCAGCTGCCAGTACTTCCTTGCCCAGATCCTGGTCTCTGTGGCGATGGGACCTCTGACCTCGCTGGTGGGCGGGGCTCAGGGCGTGATGTACTTTGCGAGCCTCATGTCTTTTGTGGGCTGCCTGTACTCCTCGCTGTGTGTGGTGTACCAGCTGCCACCTCCGGAGGGTGAGCGCTCACAGAGTGAGAGCCAACCACTACTGGTGCACATATAAATTCACAACACACACACACACACTCATAGAGGCCTGTTAACACACATATACATTTTTAGACAGCACCAATCACTGGCATCATGTCTCACATCATGCTAAAAACTTTTTGTTTTGTAAACTTTTCTATTACCCAAGGCATGTTTGATTCCCTTTCCATAAACTACATAAAGTCTGTTTACATGCACAAGAATAATCTGATGGAATTATCTGATTTAGGGCTTTAGATTCTTTTCCATATTCAGATTATAAATGGTACATGATTACACATATACCATTAATCTGATTTTAATTTTGATATCTGAACATGTAATTGGTCAAACACACAATGTGCAATTTGTGAAAAAATAAAAACTCCCAAAAGACATAATCGGCCCACGTTTCATAAACATGCCACAGGACGTTTTTGACTCCGTTAAAATGAGCAAATAAATCACGTGAAAAATTTGTGGCATGTTACAGATGATTCACAAAGAATAAGTGTGTGAATTACATCACTTGTAAAGCAGCGCTCAAAAACAATGTGACGTTGGTGTGTTTATGGTTGTGTGTGTGAGAGAGAATCCTGGAAAAGTCAAAACAGAAACTAAACCTTAATATAAACAGAGATAACATTCCAAAAAAGAGATACGAACACAAAATAAAACTGTGATCGCTTCATAGTGTAGCATGAATGAACCTCTGAACAGTCTGTATTTAAATGCTGCTGGCTTCAGATGTCAAATCTACAGTCTATTGCCAAAAGTTTTGGGACCCCTCCATATCATTGAACTCAGGTGTTCCAATCACTTCCATGGCCACAGGTGTATAAAATCCAGCACCTAGGTATCCAGACTGCTTCTACAAACATTTGTGAAAGAATGGGTCGCTCTCAGGATTCAAGTGTGGTACCGTGATAGGTCGCCACCTGTGCAATAAGTCCATTCATTAAATTTCCTCACTAGTAAATATTCCACAGTCAACTGTTAGCGGTATTATAAAAAAGTGGAAGCAATTGGGAACAACAGCAACTCAGAGACGAAGTGGTAGGACATGTAAAATCACAGAGCAGGGTTAGAGTATGCTGAGGAGCACAGTGCACAGAAAATCACCAACTTTCTGCAGAGTCAATAGCTACAGACCTCCAAACTTTGTGTGGCCTTCGGATTAGCTCAAGAACAGTGCGTAGAGAGCTTCAAGGAACGGGTTTTCATGGCCAAGGAGCTGCATCAAAGCCTTACATCACCAAGTGCTATGCAAAGCGTCGGATGCCATGGTTTAAAGCACACTGCCACCGGACTCTAGATAGTCTGGGTTTGCCAGGAGCACGGTACTTGCCTGACTGCATTGTGCCCAGTGTAAAGTTTGGTTGAGGGAGGATTAGGGTGTGGGGTTGTTTTTCAGGGGTTGGGCTCGGCCCCTTAGTTCCAGTGAAAGGAACTCTTAATGCTTCAGCATACCAAGACATTTTGGACAATTTCATGCTCTTTGTGGGAACAGTTTGGGGATGACCCCTTCCTGTTCCAACATGACTGCACACCAGTGACCAAAGCAAGGTCCATAAACACATGGATGAGCGAGTTTGGTGTGAAGGAACTTGACTGTCCTGCACAGAGTCCTGACCTCAACCCCATAGAACACCTTTGGGATGAATTAGAGTGGAGACTGCGAGCCAGGCCTTCTCGTCCAACATCAGTGCCTGACCTCACAAATGTGCTTCTAGAGGAACGGTCAAAAATTCCCATAAACACACTCCTAAACCTTGTGGAAAGCCTTCCCAGAAGATTTGAAGCTGTTATAGCTGCAAAGGGCGGGACAACTCCATATTACATTCATGTGCATGTAAAGGCAGGCGTCCCAAAACTTTTGGCAGCATAGCGTAAGATGTCTCCAGGTGATATCATCACTTTGAGACACTGAGACAATGTTAAATCATGAATAAATAACCTTTATATTTCATCTTTGTCTGCTGAAAATAGATACAGTACATGCTCCTTGGATGTATTAGTCATCTTCGTGGTGGTTATTACACCATTTTTAGGAATTTGTTGTAAAAACAGCCGTAGGTGTGCATTCATTAAGACAAACACATTTCCTCATGAGCAAACTACTTTGTATCAGATAAGTTTAAAGCCTTCAAAAAAAATAAACACACAAACGATGACGCACTGAAAATCGTGCTCTGGACCCGTTCTCCTAAGGTGCCTTTAAAATTCTGCTTATTAAACCTATGCATTTGGAGTTATATTATATATTTTTTGCTTGTTTAGCATCAGATTACTTTGCACATGTAAACATTCTTACTCATGGTATAGAAACACGAAGCCTACACACACATCCACATGTACCCCAGATCTCATGAGCCTGTCTAACGGTTCAGCTGAAACATCACGAATGTCCAAGATATGTGAGAGCGTCCGAGTTCGGTACATTGTTATGGGCTTTTTTTCCTCTTCCTTTTTTGACTGCAAGAAACATTCTAAACCTAAGGATGTTTAATAAAAGTCTACGACAAAACAGAAACCACTCTCACATATCCAGATGCAGCGATACGCTCAGTATCAGTGAACTGACCGCAGATGTCAGGTGTGTATGTGCATGGGAATCAGCACTGATGCCGCACCCTACGTTCATGCTAGCAGGTAGCTTCATTTTCAATTCACTAGCTATGTACACACACCAGAGGAACTCACTTCCAAGCTTTAGATTCCTTTCGTAATGTCTACATTCACATTTGGTGAGAGTTTGTATACAGTAGGATAAAATGAAACCGTCTTTTCATGTCAAACTGTAAAGTGGGGAACTGAAGAAAAGTCGGACCACGTGGGCCAAAGTTCTGGTTCGAGGAAGCGTTCGTTTGGATTTCTTAGAATCTTAATTCGAATTAATTCGTCCACAGAAAAACAAACTTTCAGCTGTCACTTGCTTGAGTGAACGTAGAGTTCCTTCAGACCTGTTTCTGCCTGTGAGACAGTAAAACAGAAAGTGTCTATAGAATGTCTTAGCTATCATACACTAGTATTATGTATTTAATAAGCAAAACAAAAACACACACCCTAGTCCAAATGCATGTTTCCGAGACTCGAAATGTCACAGGTGGCTGCAAAGATTATGAATCATAAAGCGTGGATCTATGGCAAACATGTGCTTCTGATTTCCTGAGCAGTGTTCGAGTTGACTGCATGCACTCGTTGAAACCTTAAAAAAAAAAAAAAAAAAAAAAAAACCATCCTCAGAGCATTCTGGGATGGTCACAAACATGTCACGCTACCCTTCGCTCTTTTTGTTTTTCTTTTTTAAATAAACACTCTTCCGCCTGCTGCCCTGATGGCTGTAATGATGACAGTGGTTCTTGTCATTATCAGGCAGCGCGGATGTTGACACTGGAGTGTGAGAGACTACAGCTCAGCTGTAACGGAGAAGTACCTACTACAGAAGAGAAGAGCCAGCCAAATCGACTTTCTCCCCCCCCCTAGGCTTGGCCATCAGGCAACAGATCAGGAAGACACATTAGAAAGTAAAGTGGACTCAACATGAGACTGGAGAGAAAAAAAAAGAAAAGAAAAAAAAGTACAAAGCCTTCACACACCACTAGAGGGCAGACTTGCAGCTTTTTGAATGCAAGTAACAAAATGTCGAACTGTCCGGCAATTTTCAATGTCCAGAGCTCAGCGGTTTTGGGAGGGGAAAAGAAGAGGAAAAACCACAACACAAGCTGAACATGTAAATAGAACTTGACATTGTCTAGTTTTTTCCCCCAGTTTATACAATCGTGCTCTAAAAAAAGAACGATTCAAACGCACACTGTAGAAAGAAACAGGAACACGTTGGTTTTAAAAAGACGAGTGATTTTATTTATACGCCTGAACCAGAATATACAAAGCAGTGGTCAAAAGCAACCAAAACACAAAACACCAGTGCCAGCATGTTGACCGTATCCCATCCTGCACTGCCCATACCCAAATAATAATAATTAAAAAAGGCGATTAAAAAAACAAACAAAGAAAACAAAACAACTGTACATAAGGACGTGGAAAAAGGTACAAAACTTCTGGAATGCATATGAAACAAAAGACCAAAAACCTTAAGGTTTAAGAGGGGTTAATTAACATAAGCTAGCCAGGAAAGGACACGGTTATCTTTTCTTCTCAACTCTCTCACTCAGTAAGGAGACCCATTCATGGACAGCATCTGTTCTGTTAACAGATAAGCCAAAAGCAAGGGATTAACTACTAGCAGCAGAAAACAACCAGGATTAAAATGTTGTCCATTAGCCCCTGCTTAAAACTTTTATCTTTGGTCTTAAGTGAATCTGAATTATATGATCACCCATATAAACATCAGAACATGAAGGGAAAAAAAGGGTACATTTTATACGGCGGCTTGCAAGGTTTTTATGGGTGCGCATCTGCTGGTCAATAAAAACACCACAATAGAATATGTGCTCGCACATTGAACGTGTGCATAAAAAATTCTCATAGATTTTATATAACAGGACCCTAACGCGTTGTTCCTACACCAATAAATAACATCATACAAAAAGAGAAAAGGGGGTCATGATGTTAGACTTAAGTGTAATCGATTATATCTCAGAAGGGTGGGGCGATAACAGAATTAAATATACACAGAAGCACAAACTCTACTGTTAGATTGACCAAACAGAACCGCTGAGGAAAAGCCTTAGGCCTTTGCTTCGGCCTCGGCTTCTGTGGATTTGCCGTTCTCCTCAGTCTTCTGTTTCTTTGTTTCGACCGACTCCTAAAAGCACAAAAGATTTAGTAAGACAATGGTTGCCAACACTGGTCATGATGCTGCTTGATCTGTTTTTCCTTCTTTTTCAAAACAAAAAAAACAAAAAAACCCCATCTTTTTAAATAAACCCCACCTCCTCCTCCTCCGCGGGACGTTTCACTGCCTCCCCATCTGCTTCCTCTTCAGCAGCCTTCTCCTCCTCCCCCTCTGCAGCTGCTTCACAACACAATTTCACATTTAATTACCGAACGACGACATACAACGTACTACTGACTCAGGAAGTGGTCACGACTTACGCTCTTTGGCTGCTTTGTCCTCTTTGTCGGTTTCTTCATGAGATGCACCGTTAGTCTGCCAGGGGAGTTTTGTTGTTAGTTGTAAAGTATTTAAATAAATCAACCAAAAAAAAAAGAAGACATAAGGGGTTTTTTGGACACATTTCACTGACTCACTTATCAAGTACATGAGTTACTGTGCTGTAGGAGGTCCACTAGTAACATTCCACAGAGTCAGACTTCATACTGCTCTGATAAACAGGCACGCAGCCAACACTAATACCTTCTCTGACTGTGTTACATCTGTGAACGTTCACAAACCAAAACAAAGAGCACAACCTGCACAGCAGCAGGGCAGAGGGTGGGCCTGCTGTGAGTCACCCAACACCTGCACCGTGAGCTGGAATACAGTGACAAAAGTCTCACAAGTCCTGCTCGGAAACCCCCCTCTTGTACATACCGCTGTGCCATTAGCAGGTGCTTCTCCGTTGCCGTTCTCCTTCTTCTCCTCTTCCTCCTCCTCCTTCTTCGCCTCCTCCACAACTTCTTTCTTCTCCTTCAGATCCTAGAAAAACACAGATCCAAGCGTTTAGAAAGTCACGTAAACAGACAGTGAAAGGTTTTGCAGTACAAACATTTGGGTTTCTTGTTTTACTTCATAGACACCTTTCCAATTCCGCTTTCTGGTGTAAATTTCACACAGGTTCGGAGTGGAAGTTTGTGTGCTTCTTCCGCCCACGATGAGCCGCAGCGTCATGACTGCAGAGCTAACAGTCGCTTACGCAAAAAAAACCAAAACCCCACCTAATAATAATAATAATAATAATAATAATAATAAAAACCGAACTGATCAGAACAACCTAAATACAAACCACACGAGCCATTTTAACACATTATATCACCATATTCCCAACAACATTATTTATTTATTTTTGTTCCTTTTTAACAAAAAGTAAATTTAAAAGTAAGATAAGGCTACTTCTTTTTATTTATAAAAAGAAAAAAAAAGAAAGAAAAAAATCACAAAATCACAGCGCACGACTGGTTCAGGATCGCAGGATCGCAGTCCAAAACGTTTCAACCAATCAGAATGAAGTAGATCGAGCTCTCGCGCTCTGAATCCCAGACAAAGGGCAGGCAGCGCGTGGCCACAAGGAACAATGCTCTCAGCGAGCGCGCGCTCCAATCTCCACCAAATTTCCCGCCCTTTTATGTTAAAGCTCGAATTTTCAAAATGAATAAAAAACACCCGTTATGACGGTTATGGGGGTTTCTCTCTCTCTCTCACACACACACACCTCACACTGAAGCTGTTGGCCATTTGAAGCCAAAACGAAATAATTCTTTATAAAACCGAAAACCGCGATTCGTCACAAAAAAAAACCCAAGCCAGTAAATACGATTAACTTACATACATCGGAACAAAGCTTAATCAGTTAACTACCTCTCATTCTCGTTAGCTCGCAGGCTAACAGTACCGAATGATGGCACTCTGTGGTACCCAGTGATGAAACGGTTTAACTAGCAAGCTAGTTTATATACCTATCACACAAACGCCTCAGGACAGAAGAAAAGAAAAAATAAAATAAACTTCTCGCTTTGTACCAGCACAATTCATTGTTTTCCAACACACTTTAAGCTTTTTTTTCTCTAATTTAACACCAAATCCGTTCACCTAACTGGAAACTTGCGGTTTTAGACAATTTGCCTAATGTTTATTCCTCCCAAACTTACCTTTGCGGTAATCTCTGTGGCGGTGGTGGTATCTACAGCGGTATCGGCCATTTTTGCGGGAAAAAAAAAAGAACTAAAAAAAAAATAGTTGTGTTGTAGAAAAAATCCTCGTGTTTCAGGACTGAGGTAGAACGCAGTGAGAGGCGAGGAGGAAGAGTGAACCAAAACCGCTTCAACCTGAGAACTGAAAGGACCCTGCTAACCGCTGCGACATCTGATTGGACAGATAATGCCTTTCGAGTTTTCATTGGTCGGGAGGATGCAGCGCTGCGTTTCACGCACTCTTATTGGACAGACGTGCGCCGCTCATATTTTAAAGTCCGCCTCCAAGCTCCTCCTACTAAAAATAACTGTCTGTCTGTGTTCTTATTGGTGAAACACTATACGCTGGAGTTTAGCCGGTCTTTTACAAAATGGACTCCCGCCAAACATGTTCATACAATGATAACAGCCAAATAAAGTGAATACTGGAGTTTGTGTTACTGGAATGTTGTATGAATCATATCAGTCTAGACAACTCTTATTTAGGGGAAAGTAGCTCCTGCGCGCTGAGAAAGTCGACATAAGTGACGACATAAACTCATTTGCATATTCAGGGTTTCCTCATAATCATTATTTGCACCATCAAAGGCCACACGAAGAAGCAAGCTCTTGTGAAAAAGCAACAAAAATAAAATAATAATATGAGTGCTGTGGAAGGGAAAATAAATTATTGTTCAAAGAAGTGTCTGTTGATGTTAATGATATAAGCTATCGACATATTTCTACAAAATTCTACAATTCATGTCAGGAATGCAGACAAAAAGAAGTAAGGGAAGTTGCAGTCAGAAAAAGACACAAGGAAATGGTGTACATATATTGCCAATAATGATGAACAAAGAAGTTCTTACACTCTGGGGATTAGTCGAGTGAACCTGAGCTCTCATTTTATATAACCATCAGCTGTGATGTGAGCTGGAGAGCCTTATCATATGCAGGATAGTCGCTAACGTCTGCTCAAAAAGCGACTAGATTCGTCACTAGGCTTTTTTTTTTTTTTTTTTTAAATGCACTAAAGTGGGTGTAAAATTACTGTAAAACTAACCTATTGATTATTTATATGCTCATCAGCTTTTCTTATCCCATCATGGCCATGTCGCGGTCCTGTACGCCCCCGACTCTACGCTCTAAACACACGGGCCCAAACAGCCGCTGTGTCTTTGTTTATAGCCGCCGTTTCATTAGCATGTTGTGTGTAAAGGCCATTGTGCCTTAGACTGAGATGCTCCATGTGGTTGTTTTGTTCTCAGTCAGGAGAAACACTTTGACATGCTAACTCCTCCCTCACTCGCTCCTCCAGAAGCCCATACACAAATCCCCTCCCTTTTCATATTAAAACTCATTGCGAGATCTTCATTGTTCACCCTGATTGTGGGTCTGTTAAAAGAAGTGTACCTGTTGCTCCAGGACCAGAACTCCATCGTGTCTACTATCGTCCATCTTCCTGGTGTCATGTGAATGTTTCAATTTGTGACATGGTTATCACTTCACTGACTGTGAACACTGAGCTCTGCATTACCGTGGAGTAAGGGTTCAGCATTATCACATTATCACGGTGTTAACGGTGAGGTTTTTGTTAAATCATACACTGTGACTAACCGTGAAACCGAGGACCGTGAGGTTATCGCTTCTGAACACCACCGATGCAGATTCATCAGAGAATTAATGTGTTTTCAGAAGTCACAGATGGTATGTCGTCATGGTAATCATGGTAATATGATCAGTCAGTGTGGATATTACTGAGATCTAGACATGGACATCAAACTTTAAGGATAAAGCAAAATATTTACGCAGCCAGATCAAAAATCTATCAAAATCTATCGACAGGTTCAGACTTGGATTCATCCTTTTCATGATCAGTAGAAAAACAAAGACTGATCTTTTGTTATTAGTTCCACTGTAGCGACTGAATTATGTGCTTTATACCAAAGAAACATGGATACTGATTGTTCAGAAGGTAAATACCTCATGGTTTCTATAGAAACAGCTCATTCACAGGGACTTGACCTTCATAATTGTTGATATGGTGAGACTTTATGTAAGGAGACATGTATTTAAGAGTTACGGAAGGAGTCTCCAGTGTGATCCATGAGAGAAGGGGATTACACTGTGGTTTCTTGGTAACATGGTAGGGGTTGTGTGTGTGTGTGTGTGTGTGTGTGTTTGATTAATTAATGCTGGATTGACAGCCTGTTTTATAGCTGCTAACTAACTTGATTTGTAGATGTTCCTCAACATTGAATGTAACTATTAATGGATAAAAAATAAGCATGGAGTTCAGAACATGATGTTCTTGGAAAATAATCCTGTAAATAATCAGCGCCAGCCTGTTGTTGATCATCTTCCTATAACTGCACAGCCTGGAGTGTTTTATTCCTTACATAATATCCATAACTAATAAAATAAGCCAAGGCCTTAAAGCTTCTTTGAGGTTCCTATAAAGTCTCATATGGTCTTGGAGAGCTGTATGTCATGTAAATGGATGAGATGATGCTAAACATTGACTTGGCTTTGAGTGCCACTGTTCACCAGGACCAACGCCTGCAATGGGAATTGTCCAGAAATCATTTTTCCCACAATGTGAAGCTTTCCGAGGCCACAATCGCAAGTTTTCCAAAGAGAACGTTATAATTATGGCCAGGCAGATGACGGGTGCAATTACACACAGAGATGAAAGCACTGAAATGTGTTGTAATCCCAAACCTAAAACCACGGAGCTCTATGTGCTTTGGATGCAGATCTTGGTTGTGGAGATGACAAGGTTCGTGACTTTTTTTAAGGAGATTAATGGACATAATCACATAAAGCGTCCTGTTTGTCTTCAGACAAAAGGAATGGAACTCATTCCATGCTGTATATAGAGGCTCTTTTATTTGGGAAATGAAGTCCATGTGTAGAGCCGGTACACCGAGACGGCTGTCTGCTACACAGATCCAGACAAGCAACAGTAAGTTTAGGGGAGATGAAAAAAAAAAAAAAAATCGGCGCTCAGGTCCAAGCATTACTCATGCTGTGCCACTGGAAAATGGGAGCAATGGGAGAACGGAGGTTTTGTTAGGTCATTTCCTGTAGTGCATATTCCCCCTTCTGTATACCCACAGCCTGCCTACGAGCTCGATTAGTTTCCATGGATACTGGATCTCGTCCAAAAATTGCCTGCTGCTCTCCCGTGCTTTTTTTTTTTTTTTTTTTTTGTGAGAGGGAGGAGTTTAGTGTAAGTCCTATAAGATGAAGGATTCAAGGGATTTGAGATTTTATTGTCATTGTCTTTAAAATAAATCTGCAATATAGTCATCTATTTACGTAGGATTAAACCCTGCATGTTTTATTTGTCCTGTGAAAAGATCATGATAGACATTTACCTTTGTGACATATCAGGATAATAATCAATAATCAAACTACAGGTGATATATTAGTGAATGATTCCTTTCCTAGTCTGAACCGTATGAAGAGATTGAGATTTTACAGGGTTTAAGACTTCACACTCTTCAGCTAAATGGATCCAGTGACACAGGCTAGCTCTGATGTGGTTAAATAATGCCTGTAAGCAAATCCATCCATCCATAATGATGTCTAGATTAAGTCTAATTAAGGAGACTGGCTCATATCCCCTTGTGTCTGTGTACAGCAAGATAAATATAGAAGATGATGTGTATCTATATGGAATTTTTATTTATTTGTTTGTCTGTTTTCAATGTTAAAAAAGTTTCTGCCTGAAAACCATGGGCTAATTATATCTTTGCTAACTTTGTTCAAACAGGTTTGTGTAGCTAAAGGAATGTAATTAGCATTTCACCCGAATCTGGAGACAAAACTCAGAGCTGAAACATGACTCCTGTAATGTTAGATGTAGAGGTTGACAGGACAAAGAACTGGTTCTAATGTCAGAGGTCAAGATTTTGGAGGGAAAGTGGTCGCTATTATTACTTTGAGATCCGGTTTTTACGTGCTAGGCATTAGGAATTCCCATGGACCGACAGGGAACCTGTTCAATCAGGACATGTCTCCATCCCTTCAGGTTTATCAGACACAAGATGGAGTGATTTTCACCTGGTGAAAGCAAACAGCTGATGTTAATTATGCTAATGAGTCTACATACCAAATTCTGATTGGTTAGAAGGTTCTGACTCTTTATTTTCTTTTATATAAATGAAAAAGTTCTAGGTTAGGAGATGTTTATTTCAAATTTATGGAAGGAGTCTCTAGTGGCAGCCCTTTGTAAAGCTGTTAATTGAAGTTTTCTGACAGACAGAGGAGATCCTACATTTACTACACCTCAAACATTTGTCTTATTAACTTCAAGACAGAGAAACAGAGAGACTAGCGAGGGAACAACGATGGCCAGATGACTGATGTGAAATTACTACATAGAAACAATGCTTAAAGTGATTCTGACATGTTGTTGAATTAATTAGCTAGTAATCGAACATCAGTGCTAGTTAGCCCTATCTACACTATTCTGGTATTTTTAAAAAATGTTTAATTTTTTATTATTAAAGTGTAATCTACATTTCAAAAGCTACAAAATGTTAGCTAGTCCAATTTACGCTACACTGTTTACAAAAGCTAGTTTGATATCAAAAGTTAATGTTGGCTAAAGGATAAGTCAAGGGATTTTTTTTTTTATAAAGTTTGTCTGGTTTTGTGTTGAATAGTAATATAAAGCTAACCCAATTAATAATGAACTCAGTAGGTGTGCTCCTTAGCTAGATAAATGCAATGAATTTGTTGAAAAATCACAAGCTACATGAAGCATGTTACAAATCTGCCGTTGTTTCCTGGTCTGGAAATTAGCATGCAAGCATGTTGAGATAAAAGCTCAGCCCTTCAGCGTTTCTGGTGGAAATTTCCAGAGCCTGAGACTTTGACTGAGGCGGATCTTCTCAACGGTGCAGCCCCTCTACCTGAGCTCACCACCCACACTCTTTTTTTCATCAGCGCCTGGCTAATGATCTAGCTTTCCCAACTTCACAGACTCGACAGGTCTTTACTTGCATTCGGCTTGCAGTTCCAGCAGCGCTGTTGAAACATGTAGCACCTCACTTTTAACAGTTTCCACACAAATCATTGAATCCAGTGAAGCTCAGGCAGGGAATAGATGTGGAGATGTGGAGAGTTTTCTTCTTCATCACGGTCTGCTCGAATGAGGGAATTGGGGGACGGCCTAATAATCCAGACGGCAAATTAGCATTTTTTCCCCCCTCAGCTCCAGCTGATGTTTTCCTTTTGGATTGCATCTCATCCACATCATGCAGTCTTTCATTTAATTCTGTTTTTTCTATATATTTTTTTCTAAATTTTCCAAATCCCACAACCTTGTTCATGACTCGGAGAAAAGTGGCATGTGCTGTGGGTACAGGTTTGTGTGCGTGATGTGAGATCTCACCATCCTGATGGAGGAATATTAAAGCATCAGATTGAGGAGAGATAAACTGACCCGAAGCGTGTGTGCCAATAGAGCACAGTGACCTCAGTTCTATTGTAAAGCCTCAACAAAGAGCCATCTGCCTAGCAAGTGGGGCTAAGACAAGGGACACACACACACGCAGGGGACATGGTAGTGGAGCAAAAGGGTGGGGAGGGGACTTTCAGATGTCCCTAAAGAGCTTTCGGGGTGTGTGATGAGGGGATTTTGTGTGTGTGTGTGTGTGTGTGTATGTGTAGTTAAGAAGCAAACCAAATGCAGGAAGCAAAATTAAGTCTCATATAAGATTGTGAAAATTTAAAAATATTTACTGTGTGTCCATTAAAGAGCTCAATAAACATCAGGGTTAAAGCTGATCACAGGTACAGTTTTACATGCTGTGACAGAATACGTCTTAAATTTCGGTCAACTTTTCAAGTTGTGTTTGAATTTTACAGCTTGTGTATGAATCAGAGCGAGATCTCAAGGACTCATCAGAGCCCCAGGCCACCAATGGGCTTGTCTGATATACGTAAAGCTAACTTCAACACAAATTAAACTATGCACTAATCCGTGTGAATATATGTTTTGTTTTGAGTTACATTATGGTTTTGCTAGCAGATTAGAAAAGCAATCAAACAGATGCATAGGCAACTTCCTTCTAATCTGTATTTTTCTTCATAATCTCTCCATACACATTTAATAAGAGGCCATATATGACAGGAGAAGAGGAAACAACATTTATATGCTGTCATTTTTATTCCTCAAGCATTAAAGTTGTGGTGAAGATCGATCTGAGGAATCATTCAATACAGTCATTTTTATTGGCCACCTTTCCTCGTTTACATAGGATTGAGAATATCTTGAGTGAAATGTTGCTTTGTCATTGACAACTTCTAATGCATCTAATGACTTTTATTACACATCATCATCACAACCGTGACTGAAATACATTTCTTGCTAATCGTATCAGTATCTCTGATGTTTTGAACAGCATAACCATTTAGCACCAGTTCTAAAACTTGTGTGTTTTTTAAACCCAAGTCTACCGAACGATTTTATTCGCAATGACAAAAAACTGGCAGTGAGCCATTTGGGAGCTCTACTTAACAAAACAAAAAAAAAGCCAGAAATCCCATCACAGAGACTAAAACGTAACGTAAAATAAAACGTAAAAAAACATTCAAGCAGGACTAAAGTTTTTTTCACCTGGTGAGTAAGCGAAGATGAGTGGTCATCACACTAACAGTGTACAGGTCATGACTGCTAAGCAACAGCAGACACCAGCAGTTACTAACAGCAGGTACTACCACCTAGTGGTGAGAAACTAATGCTAGTTGCACATCATAACCTTAAAACTAAAGTACGATTGTTTTAAGAGCAGACTGGTCAACGATTCGTCTGTGTGAGTGAGACTAGAAGCTGGATTAAAAGTGAAGAGAACACGCAAACAACACCAACATCAAACAATGGCACATTCATGGACGATGAGATCTATGAAAATAAATGTTTAACTGATAAGCTTAGATAAAAGCCTGTGATCACCTGTCTTTTTTTTCAAGCGTCGCTGGCCCCAGAGCTCTCAAGTTTCTTACTCATTAAACTGGGGTTTGGAGGGAAAAAAGCCCCAAGGGAAGATATCACAGACTGGCATGAAGGAGAAACGAGGAAGAGTTGGCGCTCGGCCAAATAAAATAAACAAGCGAGGGCAAGAAGGAGGAATGGGAGAGGGGAGTGTGGGGTAGAGCGGCTTCTCAAACATTTTGCAACCAGGGAGCACTTTAACTGGGAAATAAATTCCACTCACCTCTCTCTCTGAACGTCAGCCAACTACTTTAAGCAGTAAATATTAGCATTATTCTGTATGCACAGTATTGTTTTGGCTATTTTTATGAGCTTTTTATTCCTGAACTTTCCACAAACAGTTCCTATTATAGATAAATTGACTTGTTTTTGAGTTTGGATCAAACCCAGTTAAATCAGGTGACCAGACGAGCACGCTAATTACCATCACGGGTATTTAATAAAAACTTTTTGAAGGTCCAGCAGCATAAAATAACTTGCTTATGAAAGTGAGGAAAACTAACAGGACTGAATGATGATAACTTAGATTTTGTTGGTAGGTTTTGGTGATAAATAAGACAAGAAAATGAGTTTATGTCTTGTTTTGTATTGGCGCTTCACTTTTCACTAGCACCACATACTCAAACATGAGACATCTGTTTTGGATAGAGAATAAATACAATAAAAACATTCTGTGTTCTCTTTCTGTGACTTTTTAAACAGGTTAGCATGTTGCTAATCAGAACAGAGAGGGTAGGAGAAATGAAATCTATGAGAATCTGTATAAAAATATTTCTGAGGTAATGTCTCTAGCTCTGTGGCTAGTTTCTGTTACGATGTGCTGCCTTTAGCTAAACAATTTCATGAAAAAAATTTAATCTATGAAAATCTGTATTAAAATATTTCTGAGGTAATGTGTCTAGCCCTGTGGCTAATTTGTGTTAGGATGTGCTGCCTTTAGATAAACAATTTCATGAATGAATGTGATTGTCAAAACAGAAAAGCAGCCACAGGAGCTACACTGGCTCATGTTTAGGAAAATAAACTGACAGGAAGGGTTTGGTAAATGAGACTCCTTATCTTTGCTGATAAAACTGAAATCCAGTTTGGTTTCCTGCTTTCGTAGCCCATCCTCCTCGAGGTTTGAGATGCTTTTCTGTTCATCACGGATGTACAGAGTGGTTACTTCACAGTTACAATAGGTTCCCTGTCACACTATTCTCCTCACACCTCTATCACCAACTAATATGTGGATGCTTTTTGTTTTTCACACAATTCTGCGTTAATCTGTAAAGGACTAAACTATGACTGTTGTGTGTGAAAATCCCAGCTGATCAGCAGTTTCTGAAATACTCAATGCAGAGCAAGACTTTGATCAGGAAGTCTAGCTTTTATATCTGTCATGCAAATTGCATTTGTAATGTTAATTTAACTTTTACTGCTAGTCCCTTGGTCTCCATGCTTCTCCCTGTTGTAGTGTCATGCTTTTAAGCTATAATTAATCATGCAGACATGCCAAGAATCAGAGTGAGGGAGAAAGAAAGAACAGAAATTCTGATAAAAGCCTAACAGGATCTTTCTGTGCAGTTAAGATAGACAGAAAACAAATGAACAGGATATAGAGCTGCTTGGAGGGCAGAGATAAGGCGATATGAGCACGTGTGTGTGTGTGTGTGTGTGTGTTACAAAGCAGTCATACAATACTCTAACTACAATGCATGTAGATATATTTGTCTTGGAGAGAGGAAAATGGAGAGCTGGTGGAAAACAAAATGGCCCGAGTGCAAAAAAATAAAAGATGGAGTCACCGAAAGAGAAGACGGAGCGCGAGTGGTGAGAGTCAGCTGTCACTCCGGCGCTCGCCCGGCCGCTGATTGGCTGAGCAGCATCGATGTGGGTGGGCTCAAGTGAGTAGGCGGTGAGATGAGAAAACGCGCTAGAAAAGGGGTTGTTGCCGTGGTAACGCGATGGGCCGTGTGCACAGCGCTGTCTGAACGCGGAAGTAGTTCGGGTTAAATTTAAAAAAAGAAAAAAAAAAAGAAAAAAGGAAAAAGCGAAAATATTTTTATCCTCTAATCTAATCTCGCTCTTTCCTGTGTTATCTTTCAGTAGTGTGTTTTTATACTTAGAGAGGGAAATGAATATTCTGTGAAAATGAACAGATTCAGGTCTTCTACACGCTGTACAGTTAATGCTCAAAGGTCAAGTTCCGTGTTTCTCTTTTTTTTTTAGTGTTCGAGGTATTACAATACATGGATTTTTTCTCTCTCTCTCTCGGTGTGTGTCGTGTCTGTCTCTCTCTCTCTCTGTCTCTCCCTCTTTTGTGTGTGTGTTGTCTCTCTCCCTGTCCCCCCTCTGTGTCTGTCTGTCTCTCTCCCTGTCCCCCCTCTGTGTCTGTCTCTCTCCCTGTCCCCCCTCTGTGTCTGTCTCTCTCCCCCTCCCCCCTCTCTGTCTGTCTGTCTCTCCCCTCTCTTTTCTCTCTTTATCTGTTTCTCCCTCTCTGTCTCTTTATCTGTTTCTCTCTCTCTCTCTCTCTCTTTCTCTCTCTCACACTCACACACACACAATCTCTTTAATCAAAAATTCAATACTTTCAAAGAAAAGGGGTTTAGTGTGTCAAAAATAAGAAAGTCAACAAAGCTGAGACTCTACAGTGACCCAGACTTTTACACAGTTCTACAGCCACAATTACAAAACTTTTTTTTTTTTTTACTTAAAGTTTATTCTTAAATGTTGTTTACCACTTACATTTGTCTTAATCATACTTTATGACATGTTTAAATGCAGATTTTTCATCTTTCATCTTTTACACTTCAAGCATCAAGAAGGTTGTAAGTTTCAGCTTCTTCACGTGTCAGACACACACAGGGACACACACAGGGACACACCCAACCCTTCATGATTTTGACACCTGCTCGGGTGTTTTCGAACCGTGGTGATTCAGACACGTGTGTGGTTGCGTGGTAGTGTTCAGGCCCTGACGATAAGGAACCTTCTTGACCAGATCTGATGGAATACACCTCAATATCAACAATACTCAAATCAAATTCTGAGATATTCTTATACTCAGGATAATGTGTGTGTGTGTGTGTGTGTGTGTGTGTGTGCGCGTATGATGCACCTTTCATTAGCTTTTCGAGAAGACTAAGGCTAGGGGCAGTCCATTTGCATGTTAAATTACTTTTTAAACACATGCAATATTTATACTTCCCCATTCACAAACTCACTCCAGCAACAGAGAAAGCTACACTTCTGTTTGTCTGAAACCTGAAGGAACTTTTTACTGAAATTTGCATTGAAATGGCTGACTACATTAACCCTCCATCATTCAATCTCCTATAAAGTAAAGCTGCAGTTGTATATCAGTCGATTAATGTACATTAAATGGTGTTTAAAATATTCCCAAGTACATGCTAAGCCTCTTTACGGTGCCACCCGAGCGATAAGGACAATCTCCAGTCTGATGTCTGTATTTCGAGCTCTTTTCCTTGAATAGAAAGCTTAAAATAGTCATTAGTGAGGTATTATTTTTCTTTGGAAATCTGTGGTTGTATATGAAAATATCTCAATGAAATGCAGTTAAATAAATGACAATAGAAGGAAATATTGAGCTTGTCCATTTTAATCAGTGCTATTTCTATACAGTGAGATCATGTGACGTCCTGAAAGAAAAAAACATGGCGTTTGTGTGATGTGAGTCAGTGTGTTACATCTCACACTGCCCTCTGTGGTATTAATGCTGTGAGGAAAGAGGTAGCTTAGGGGTTAAGGTGTTGGCATATTGATCAGGAGGTTGTGAGCTCAAATCCCAGGTCCACCAAGCTGCCACTTAACCCTTTATTATATACTGAACAGGCATAACATTATGACCACCTGCCTAATATAGTGTTGGTCCCCCTTTTGCTGCCAAAACAGCCCTGACCCGTCATGCACTGTGTATTCTAACACCTTTCGATCAGAACCAGCATTAACCTCTTCAGCAGTTTGAGCAACAGTAGCTCGTCTGTTGGATCGGACCACACGGGCCAGCCTTCGCTCCCCGTGTGCATCAATGAGCCTCGGCCGTCCACGACCCTGTCTCCGGTTCACCACTGTTCCTTCCTTGGACCACTTTTGATAGATACTGACCACTGCAGACCGGGAACACCCCACAAGAGCTGCAGTTTTGGAGATGTTCTGATCCAGTGGTCTAACCATCACAATTTGGTCCTTTGGTTATCTTTTGATGCGTTGATGCTCGAGTCACATGACCTGAAGCACATGAGCCAGCCCACTCTTTAAAGTTTTCCACTGAGATTAAGCCCACCCAATTATTTCTCCTCTCCAGAGCCTGGAAAATGTTTTTTTTTTATCTCCCAGGACACATCCTTTCTAACCCATTTAAGGGTTACATGGTGCAGATGACACCAAATGTACACACTGCCCCCTGCAGTTCGGTTGCTGAACTGAAAAACCTCTCATTATTATGAGTTACATGATATCGAGACTGACGGAAAGCTGCTTCCTCCTGAAACGGTGTTTTTATAGAACTCTGATTAAAACATGGTGCTTTCAGTAAACCTGAGAAGATCACATGTGTCTTCCACTGTTTTAACACGCACCTTGCTTTAAATGTCTGTGAAAACTAAAATGAAACCTTGCGTCAGTTTGCTATCTAAAATATTATTAGAACCAGAGAAAATGTGATTAGTTGCACACAGCATTTGTATACATTTTTACAAAATAATAAAGATCGAATCAGAATCGAAGCACGGTCGAATCCTCAGAATGTGGATTCCAGTGTGCTCTGTCTGTGGCTGGACAGAGCGCTGAGTTTAGCAGACCTGGCCTCTTTGCTCTTCCCAGCATGCAGAGCTTCTTCCTTCTGAAGAATCTGCACAGAACCACATGTTAAAACCTCAACCCATTTTCAGTGTGTGTGTGTGTGTTTTCATTATGTTTTCATACCCTATTCATAATGCGCTGACGAAGTTCTTCCTGGGTCAAAGGTCGGTTGTCCTCATGTGGGAGTAGCAGCTCCTCTGTATCATAGTCATCGCTGGAGTATTAACAAAACTCGGTCATGCGCAAATTCTGAGCTTCTAAGTTTGTGTCAATTTCCAATTTAATTTAAATCGGCTTTAAGGACAAAAGTAATGGCACCCGACAAAACAATGAAGCATCAGTTGGTAGCTGATGCACTGTGATGGCCCAGCTGTTTTACTGGAAGTTTTAGTCGTCTCTCTCTGTGAGCGTTTACAGAGTTTTGTGGTCAAAGCAAATCAGTTGTGTAGTAAATGTGCTTGTAATTTGCATCTGATTATTATTTATTATATAATTATTGTTACTCTGAGAAAGGAAACATTCTACAGCCTCAAATGAAAGCCCTGAATTTATATGTGGTAAATATAAACTGTGGACCAACATTAACCTCATTAGCAGGCAGCAGTGGATTTAGGTTCCCTGGGGCTTTAATTAAGTGCCTTATGACTAATGTGCACCAGTGTGTTTAGCTGAAGCTCTCTCAGTTTCCCATCTCACTTGCAATCATCAGCAGCTCCTTTAACAGCAAAAAAACCATCTGTAATATATGACTTTACCTTTTCAGCCTTGACATCTTGACCTACTTACCCGGAGACAGGAGGCTGTACGACAGGAGCTTGTTTCTGCATCTCCGCACTTTGCCCAAGCAGCACCTGAGCCACCAGTTTTGGATCATAATCCTTCTCCAGGTCCTATTAAGATAGAAGAACATGGATAACTCAGTCTGGTCTGTCTGAACTAGAACAAAACTCTTCTTTTCTGTGTATGCTACTAACCTAAATCCGTTCTAAATAGCTAATAAATGATATGTTTAATACTTTTCAGTGCAATTCCCATTTATGTGGGAATAGAATATATTCAATACATATCTAATACATCATAATCTATTTTTTTAACCTTCTAACTATGGGATGAAGGCTATATCATATAATCTAATCTTCTTCTTCTTCTTTCGGCTTTTCCCTTCAGGGGTCTCCACAGCGAATCATCTCTCTCCACCTATCCCTATCTTCTGCAGCCTCAACACTTGCACCCACTAGCTTCATGTCCTCATTAATTCCATCCATATACCTCCTCTTTGGCCTTCCTCTTTGCCTCCTGCCTGGCAGCTCCATGTCCAACATTCTCCTACCAATATACTCACTCTCCCTCCTCTGAACATGTCCAAACCATCTTAATCTGGCCTCCCTAACTTTGTCCCCCAAACGTCCAACATGAGCTGTCCCTCTGATGTACTGGTTCCTAATCCTGTCCAATCTTGTCACTCCCAAAGAGAACCTCAACATCTTCAGCTCTGCTACCTCTAGCTCTGACTCCTGTCTCTTCCTCAGTGACACTTTCTCTAAACCATACAGCATGGCCGGTCTCACCACTGTCCTGTACACCTTCCCCTTGATTCTCGCTGATATTTTCCTATCACACAGAACTCCCCACACCTTTCTCCACCCATTCCAACCTGCCTGCACTCGCTTCTTTACCTCTTTCCCACACTCTCCATTACTCTGGACTGTTGACCCCAAGTACTTAAACTCCTGTACCTTCTTTACCTCTTTCCCTGCATTCTTCTACATAGGATGTAGTCTACCTGTGTTCTCCTACCTCCACTCTTGTAAGTCACTCTATGCTCCTCCCTCTTCTGAAAATAAGTGTTAACCACACCCATGTCCATCCTCTTAGCAAAGTCCACTACCATCTGTCCTTCTAGGTTCCTTTCCTTAACTCCAAACTTGCCCATCACCTCCTCATCACCTGTGTTCCCCTCGCCAACATGTCCATTAAAATCCGCTCCTATCACCACTCTCTCACCCGTGGGAATACTCTCCATCACCTCATCTAATTCACTCCAGAATCTCTCTTTCTCCTCTAACTCACAACCTACCTGTGGGGCATAACCACTAACAACATTCAACATCACCCCTTCAATCTCTAACTTCAGACTCATCACCCTGTCTGACACTCTCTTCACCTCCAGAACATTCCTCACAAACTCCTCCTTCAGGACCACACCTACCCCATTTCTCTTACTATCCACACCATAATAAAACAGCTTGAATCCTGCTCCTATACTACGAGCCTTGCTCCCCTTCCACCTGGTCTCCTGTACACACAGTATATCCACCTTCCTTCTCTCCATCATATCAGCCAGCTCTCTACCTTTCCCTGTCATAGTACCAACATTCAGAGTTCCTATTCTCAGTCCTACACTCTTACCTTTCCTCTTCTCTCTCTGTCTGCGCACTCTCCTCTCTCCTCCACTTCTTCAACCAACAGTAGCCCAATTTCCACAATGGCGATCGTTGTTAACCCGGGCCTCGACCGATCCGGTATGAATTTCGTACTGACAACTCGCATGATGAGTGTTTTATGCCGGATGCCCTTCCTGACGCAACCCTCTCTATTTATCCGGGCTTGGGACCGGCACAGAAGTCACTGGACTGTGACCCCCATGGCTAGATTATATCATATAATCTAATACAGTAAAATAAAAAAAAAATAAAAAAAATATTGTACCTACCATTACACTTTAATTGAGGTTTGTAATATTTATATGTGTATACAACGACCAGGCATAACATTATGACCACCAGCCTCAGCAATTTGAGCAACAGTAGCTCGTCTGTTGGATCGGATCACACGGGCCAGCCTTCACTCCCCACATGCATCAGTGAGCCTTGGCTGCCCATGACCCTGTCGCCGGTTCAGCACTGTTCCTTCCTTGGACCACTTTTGATAGATACTGACCACTGCAGACCGGGAACACCCCACAAGAGCTGCAGTTTTGGAGATGTTCTGATCCAGTGGTCTAGCCATCACAATTTGGCCCTTCATCAAACTCGCTCAAATCCTTACACTTGTCCATTTTTCCTGCTTCTAACACATCAACTTTGAGGACAAAATGTTGACTTGCTGCCTAATATATCCCACCCACTAACAGGTGCCATGATGAGATCATCAGTCTTATTCACTTCACCTCTCACTGCTCACAATGTTATAGCTGATTGGTGTATTTATATGAGTTTTAATGATTTCCTCATGCATACAAATAAAGATTTAATAGATCTTGCTGGTTATATTAATTATAGCATCTCCTGAAATCATGCTGATGTCCTGCTACACAAAATTTATATACAATTAATGTAAAGACTGTAGAAGTAACAGTATTACCATTCTGAGAAAGGAGGAGGATATATTATCTCAGTGACACCAAGTGTTCAAAACATGTCAACATTTGTAATAGAATGATTACATCTCTGCACACCTCACGAATACAGAGTCATTAAGATATACAGGTGCATCTCAATAAATTAGAATGTGGTGGAAAAGTTCATTATTTCAGTAATTCAAGTCAAATTGTGAATCTCGTGTATTAAATAAATTCATTGCACACAGACTGAAGTAGTTTAAGTCTTTGGTTCTTTTAATTGTGATGATTTTGGCTCACGTTTAAAAGAACCAAAGACTTAAACTACTTCAGTCTGTGTGCAATGAATTTATTTAATACACGAGATTCACAATTTGACTTGAATTACTGAAATAATGAACTTTTCCACCACATTCTAATTTATTGAGATGCACCTGTATAAGGTAAACATCACGGCCTTCATCAGAGCTTCAATCAGAGTCTTAATCTTATTCAAACCAGGTGCCTGACTAAAAAGAAGAAATATTAAGCATGTGGATCTTGTTTTGTCGTTATTGTACCTTGGAGCTCACGAAGGCCTGTACAGTGAGAAGCTCATTGGTTTTCTGCTCCACCAGCTTCAGGTATGTCATGATGTTGGAGTCTCTGATTCCAGCTGAAGAACCGAGCAGGTCGTCCACCGCTGCACGGTCGCAACCGATTTTATTAAACAAATTGTTCACTCCTATATTAACACACACAAAACAGGCAGAAAGAAACAATTACAGCATTTATGTGTTAAGTATCTCATAAAAAACTCTTAATGCCAAGTCACATGATGAACTCGGTCTAGAGCACTCACATTGTGCGTGTTTAACTTAACATCTCTATTTTATTTTTATTTGTGCATGAACTTAAGATCTTAAGAAATAACAGAACCCCATTTTTTATGCTATCAACTACAAAATGATCATCGGATCTGCTGCCTCACACACTACACACACTCCAGACTGGAAAATAAAGCATTAATGCACTCCAAAGCTTATTATTTTCGCATCAGCACACAGTCTGAAGTGTGTTATTCCACTTACACCGCAGTGATTTGCTAACAGTTACAAAAGCTTTTTAATGGTTTATTGTCAGATTTAATGCTGTGGTAGGTTTTAAGTCTGAGAGAGAAATGTTAGCTGCTGTTCTCCTGTATGTTACAGCAGAAATTGTTTTATTATGTTTTTACACCGATCAGCCATAACAGTGTGAGCAGTGAGAGGTGAAGTGAGTAAGACTGATGATCTCCTCATCATGGCACCTGTTAGTGGGTGGGATATATTAGGCAGCAAGTGAACATTTTGTCCTCAAAGTTGATGTGTTAGAAGCAGGAAAAATGGACAAGCGTAAGGATTTGAGCGAGTTTGACGAAGGGCCAAATTGTGATGGCTAGACCACTGGATCAGAACATCTCCAAAACTGCAGCTCTTGTGGGGTGTTCCCGGTCTGCAGTGGTCAGTATCTATCAAAAGTATCCTTTAAGTCCTGTACGTTGTGAGGTGGTCTTTTAAGAGGACTTAAAGGATCTGCTGCTAACATCTTGGAGCCAGATACCACAGCACACCTTCAGGGATCTAGTGGAGTCCATGCCTTGACGGGTCAGGGCTGTTTTGGCAGCAAAAGGGTGACCAACACAATATTAGGCAGGTGGTCATAATGTTATGGCTGATCGGTGTATGAAAAATACTGCAGACCTTCTGACCAAGTGCATTCAAACGTTCAGGTGTGCTGTGGTTTAAAACAGCATTTAGGTATGGAACTTGCACACCACACTTGTTTCAGCACCTCCTCTTCTCACCTGTCTTAATCTGATCCAGGGCCTCTGTGATTTCTTTGGCCTGGACCTCGTACTCCAGGGCCTGAGCTTCAGCGTCTCGCTGCAGCTCCTCCGTCTGCTTGAGGGTGGTGTGATGCTCCTGCTCCTGCTGCAGATCCTCCACCTGGAACTTCTTCATATCTTCTTTGATCTGGATCAGGAAACAGAAACACACAGTGAGCTATTTTTGGGATGAGGTATGTTTATGATGTTACATATGATCATAAAAGGAAAAACTTGATCACTTGAGACATGTCTGCATTAAAACAATTTTTGTTAGATGTTGACTTACCTGTCTGATTTCGTCTTTCAAAGCCTCGGCCTTTGTGTTTTGCTCGTTCACGTAATTAAAGAGAGCGAAGTTCCTGTCTTCAGCTGCACACATTACACAATTTCATACAGCAACCGCTTTAACTGATAAATCAGATGCACACTCTATTACAGATCCATTCTGCAGCATTAGTCATCTTAGAACTGACTCACCCTGGATAAATTTAGTGACTAGCGTTTCCAAATCTTCCTCGCCGGTCACTTTCCGGATCCGCTGGAAAACTTCCTCTAGAGTCTCTGCTGCCACCTCCGAGTCGGCCCTCCGCTGCTCCTTCAGTTCTGACATCATCATCATCATCATCATCATCATCAACATTATCATCATAATCACCAACACCAACATCATCATCACTACAACTATCATGATCATCATCACCATCATCATCATCAACATCATCATCACTATAACTATCATGATCATCATCATCATCATCATCATCATCATCAACATCATCATCACTATAACTATCATGATCATCATCATCATCATCAACATCATCATCACTATAACTATCATGATCATCATCATCATCATCATCAACATCATCATCACTATAACTATCATGATCATCATCATCATCATCAACATCATCATCACTATAACTATCATGATCATCATCATCATCATCAACATCATCATCACTATAACTATCATGATCATCATCATCATCATCAACATCATCATCACTATAACTATCATGATCATCATCGTCATCACCATCATCATCATCATTATCATTATCATTATCAACACCATCATCATCACCATAACTATCATCATCATCATCATCACCATAACTATCATCATCATCATCATCACCATAACTATCATCATCATCATAACTATCATAATCACCACCACCACCACCACCGCCGCCATCACCACCATCAACAACATCATCACCATAACTATCACCATCACCATCATTATCATCACCAACATCATACTGAATATTATGTGTACAGTCAGTTATTGGCTCCCTTTGTAAAGATGGATTCTGAAATCTGTCACTTCTCACTGAAATAAATTTCCATAATTAAAGAGGTCAGCCATGACTTCCTGTTTCACTAGGGAATAAATTTAGGGTGACGCACAGGTCAAATGCTCATTCTTCAGCAAGATGAAAGAAGAAGATTAGAAGATTCAATAATGAGGAAACCTTCAGAACCTTTATCATCATCAACTATGGTCAAATTAGACAAAATTAGAAGGGTTTTTTTTCAGTTTCATCAGGCATTACAGGAGTGATATTAAGTCAGAGAAAGACACTAAACAGAAGGGTGCCAATAATTGTGACACAAAAGGGTTTTATATTTTCTTTAGAATAATTTCCTTCACTTCACATTTCTCTCATATTTTCAGTGTGAGATTAAGCTACTTAACTAGATCCTTAACTAACCCTTTTATCACGGATGTCGAAATTTCTGGAGTTCTCACCATGTCTGTGGCTGAGTGCATCGTCCAGTTCAGTCCTCTCGTTGCACTTGGTAGCCATGAAGTCTTTAAGGCGCTGCTCGTGTGCGATCAGCCTCTCCAGCTCCTTCATTTCAGCGTTGTACTGCGCCAGGTCCTTCACCGCCTTCTCCTTCATCATCGTCATCTTCGTCTGGGCCTCTACTCTGAAGATCATCCAAATAAACACTGAGCGTGTTTACATACACACTAATAATAATAATAGTTAATGCTTTCGGCTGCTCCCTGTTCGGGGTCGCCACAGCGGACCAACTGGTCCGCACAACAACTTGGCACAGGTTTTACGCCGGATGCCCTTCCTGACACAACCCTCCCATTTTTCTGGGCTTGGGACCGGCACTGCATCCAGTGGCTGGGGTTGAGGCATTGGCTGGGAATCGAACCCGGGTCTGCCGCATGATAGGCGAGAAACCTACCACTGAGCCACCAATGCTCCTACACACACTAATAATAATAATAATAATAATACAATCATTCATCAGAATCCGCCTGGTACTCTTTTATATATGTAAATTCAGTTCACCTGGCATCATAGGCTGCCGTAGACATGCTGATGACATCACCAATCTCCCGCCGGATTTCCTGTAGCTCCTGTAAGATAAAAAATATCTCCTGCATTACTTCTCATGGCTTCTCATACATGTGATTAAATCCTGACCCCTTGTCATGCTATAAACGCTGACCTTATCCAGTTTGTGGTGCAGCTGCTGGAAGCGGACACGCTCCACACGCAGGGTCTCTAGCTCTTCCCTCAGCTGGCTGTTCTTCGCCAGCTGCTGGTTGAAGCGAATGAGAGCCTGTAGGGGGTAAAAACGAAAGACGGAAAAAGCTTTAAATAAAAGGGGGCTTAAAAGAGTCAGAACCCTGGTTTATGGTCGCACAAAAAGGTGAAAATTTATTCATTGTCTGCCGCTTATCCGATCTATTCTCGGGTCACGGGGAGCCTGTGCCTATCTCAGGCGTCATTTTCACTCCCTTTGTTTTCTACATGTATCGCTATCTTTCTTTTTCTTTCAACCGTCTTTTCATGTGGAAGTTGCCTCTAACTCTCTTATCTGTTTGCACTGTAGAAATAGAAGCGCCCCATCAGGTTTAAACCATAACCTTCTGTTTTGGCTGTAGGTCCGGGTCTGTATGGGACGGCTTCTGGATCTGGACCTGGACCGCTGTCCGCCTGTTAGTGACCTATGTTCTATTGTGTTGCTGCAAAGTTTGCCATGTTCATTTGCATTACTAAGCTGTGGTTTTCCCGCTCTTATCTCGCCAAGACAGCTCGCTAATTTAAAAGGCAAGATAAGATGTCCAGTCCATCGGGGGGTCAGCCATCTTTTTCTCATCCAGTCTAAATGCCTGGTAGCTGCAATAGTTGAGTGCATGAAGTGTCCAACATTCCACACTTTGTTCTTATCCGGGTTCCTGAAGAGCACTTCTTTTTCTTCTTCTTGGACTTTTCAGTGTGAACACACTACTCAAACTATAGATATGCTACAAAATGGTAGAATAGTGCATAATTATATGATTTGGGATGCAGAAAATGACTTTAACGTCACAGAGAATGTATAATGGCTCTAACTCACCCGGTCCAGTTTATTTTCCAGGGTGCGAGTGGCCTTTTGGATGTGGAGAACCTGAGACTTCTGTCTGTGAAAGGTACCTACATCCCCTTTCCTCAGCTCTTCCAGTTTCTTCTGAATATACTGGATCTGTTAAAACACACACACACACACACACACACACACTATAGAATACATAATTTTTTATATATCTGATATAATATTCAAAACAGGATGGAAGATGGCTGCTGCATGTGTTTTGAATTGTAAAATACTCAGCCACATTGTTGTGTGTGCGTGTGTGTGTTTGTCATGTCTGAAGTTCGGCACCTCTCGCTCAAGCTCTGCTTGACTGAGTCTCTCTCTCTCCAGCTGTTCGTCAAGCTCATCACGGCGGTTGAGGAGAGCCCGGAGCTGCTGGGTGTAGTGGGTGTCAGCCTGCTTGCGTGACTGGCTCTCAGATACACACAGGTTCTTCTGCAGTTCCTCGTGCTCCTTGAGCAGCTTCTCTATCTCAAGACTGACAAAATGATTATAACACAATTAATTATGTGTAAAAAGACAAAATTAAAAGAAATAAAAAGAAAATCATATCATGAGGTTCCTAAATATTCCCAGTGCTTTATCCTGGTCAGAGTGGCAGTGGATCAGGAGTCTATCCCAATAAACACTGGGAATGATTCAGGACTACCTTCATCTACTTACCTTTAAAAAACATGCCAGTCGACTGAGTCGACTTATTTAGATTCATTAATCCAAATACTGATATGTCGGAGGAAACCATAAAGAGTCCACACACACAGGAGGAAACTCCATACATATAGTAACCCAAGCTCTGGATGGAACCAGAACCCAGGAACTATGAGGCAATGATCCCTGAAGATGAGCAGTGTTTAAAAAAAACGTATGTTTATCTGTGACTGACCGCTGCTTGCGAGTAAGCTCCTGTGACTGGACGCTGTAGGCCTGCCGATCTCCCTCCATGATGCGAAACTGCCTCTGCAACTTGCTCATCTCTGCCTCTGCTGTGACACACACACACACACACACACACACACACACACACACCTCATTTTTTATTATAACAGCTACACAGTCTTCACTGAGACCTCATTTACACTTTACTATGTGCATACCCAGTGCATCAATGTCCATGTCGCTGGAGTCGGAGTGGACGCTTATCGCTGATCTTCCACGAGGCATGACGACAGTGAAGAGCTAAAACCACGAGAACATGGGGATGTGGTAAAAGGCTTACTGGAAAATGGATGTTTTTACTAGAAGATGGAGTTAAAAGAGCAGTGAGTGAGCCATCAGTCTTCACAACCTAGAAACAGCCTTTATTCATTTAGAAACCAAAACCTTTTTATTTTTTATTTTAGAGAGAGAGAGAGAGAATAAATAAATAAAAAATTAACAGATCAGTCATTAGTTGGTTATAAACGTTATAAAAATACATCAGAATACTTGTTATATGTCAGTTTATAAGATGAGTATTTATATCAGCATATTGCCCAGCACTAAAGTAGTGTTTATTGTATATAATAGTGATATTGGGGTGCCAATAATTTTAAATCCAGTGTCTATATTTATAATGAACCATTATGATAATATAAAACAACACAGATAGTTAAAAAAAAGGCTCTTGAAGTAATTTTATTTCTAATTTTGGAGGTGCTTGAAAATAGGAGTGCATTTAGTGTGATAATTTATAAATGGTGACTTGATCCAAGTCGTGTTATTGTTGTTTCTCCTCCTCTTCCTCTTCTTCTTCTTTTATTGAGTTTCATACAGTGCCCAATATTAAGTTTACAGTTTAGTAAATTCACACTGTAATGAATTAATGTTTAATAACATAAATAAATGAATAAATAACAGCACATAGCACATGGAGCTCATTAAGCTACTCTTTACCTCATACAGTTTCCGAAGCTCTCACGTTAGCTAGCTAGCTATTTAGATATAATGTACAGTGTAGTTAGGTAATATAGAGCGCTAGTTACTCAAAAATAATGCTGAAAATACTTCCTTACCTTCAAAAGTTAGTTTAATAACAGGAGGTTAAATGATCTGCGCTCAGTGGAAGCAACCTCCTGAGAGAAAGTTGTTAGCTACCGTCACTAGGCAACTTTTATCCGTGCTGCATACTAACGCACTAAACAGTATACACAACAGCGCCGCCTACGGGAGTTTTCTGCATCCTACTTAGTAACTTAGTATGCGGTTTTGCATGTAGCCTGCGGAGGCGCTAAATCTAAAACAATGGCTATGTTTGCAGACAAGCACACAGAACGTTTTAATCTGATTTTATTTATAATAAACTGACAGAATAATAAAGAAATTACGTAGATGATACATGTATAAATATATATATATATATATATATATTTAGAGAGAGAGAGAGAGAGAGGTATATACTGATTTACAGTGCCTGTGTTAGCATGATTGGTTGTGCCTTTAATTAGCCTAGCTGCAGGGGTGGAAAATTCTTAATCATACTTCATTACTTTATTTTAGTGTCTTTTTACTTCACTTGAGGACTGTTGAATGCTTATACTCTGAATTAATTACATAGCCTAATAAGGACAGCCTACTTTCTACACCTTGCATTTTAATTAGACTTTTTTTTTTTTAAAGAACTCGTTACAAATTCAAAGTTCTCCTCTCATCCGGCTAATAATAGGTAGTAAAAGTAGGCAAATTTCATTTGAATTATTTTTTAGTTTAAAGTATCCAATCCTAAGCCAATTAATGTGGGGGGAAAAACGGTCAAGAATTGTGTCACTTGCAATATACAATGTAGTTAATGCTATAGCTATTTGTATAACGGTGGATAAGCTATTGGACTGTAGTGTGGAAGTTGAGTAAAATATTTACCTCAGTAAAACATTTTATGCTGCAACAAGCAAAAAATTATGAAATGAGGCATCTCCTTTACCCCCTAGAGATTTTATATATATATATATATATATATATATATATATATATATATATATCATTTTCCACTCCTGTCTAGATGTCTAGCACTTTCAAAACAGGCCTAACATGCTTAGTTGTTATCCTCTTTATTTTCCTCCTTACTCTCCTCTTTACTCTCCTCTTTATTCTCATTTTTATCCCCATCTTTATTGTCTTCTTTATTATCTTTTTTAGGATCTTGCTTATTTTGATCTGGTGGTGGCTCCTCAGGTGGAATCGGTGGAATTCCCTCTAAGATCGAGGCGAAGTATTCATTTTTGTTGAGGTCTGGCTCCTTGACCAGGAGGTGACACTTTGGAAGGTAATAACTGACCGTGAGCGCTGTATTGCTAATCAAAGTGAACACTACTTGAGCGATCGTCTTCTCTTTGTCACCCAGACCGGCATAGATTGGGATAAATATGACCCATATTACACAGTAGATCAGGCTGGCGATGGTAATGTCTCTAGCAAAGTTATACTGCCTGACCGGCTTCGGTGCCATGAAGGTGCACATGAAGCAGATCAAGGCCAGCAGGCCGTTGAAACCCAGCATGAGGCCAAAGTTCAGTATGGGTTCAACAGGGCAGGGCAGGAACCTCTTAACAAAATTCACTTCCAGACTGTCTACCCACTTGGTGAGTGAAGGCCCTTCAAGGATAAACCAGCCAACGAGCCCTGACTGAACACCACAACATGCTAGCACCAGACTCCAGCTGCCAAGACCTTGCATGTTCTCCATGTTCTGCAGAGCTTTTTCAGGGAACTCACACACATAAACAATCTGTCAACACAAGAAATAAGAAGACAGGGATCACACAATCTGAACAGCAAATCTAGAAATACTACAAATTAGAATTTTTTTTTTTAGCTCACCTGCATGGAGATAGCCAGGAGGGTGGACAGGGCCACAGTGGGGAACATCATATACAGAAGGATCTGGATACGGCAAATAACATCGTTCGGCTGACCCAGGTACAGCACCAGACTAATACAGCTTCCCATCAGACTCAGCAGACCCAAGACACACAGCGGTCCTCCCAGTGCTTTCAGGAGCGGCGTCCCTCTGTGCTGGAAGAACAGGAAGCCTATCGCTGCCTGACAAGACAGCAGCAGAAGTCCAGCCAGGATCAGAGCTACTGATTCAAAAGAGGACCAAGCCAGGTATTCATAGGTGGGGAAGACGCAGCTGGTACTGCGGAACGTGGACCACTGGCGCGGAGGACATTTGGTGCATTGGATATCATCTTTAAAGGAAAGAAAATAAGAAGATGTAAAAGTGGTTTTGATATCTTTAACCTCTCCAGACCTGACATCCATTTTAATTTTTGTTACGTAATTCATTCAGTTGTGTAGATTACACAAAGCCAGATGATTGGTGGTCAGGGATTAACGAGTAACCAATCGAGTTCAAGCATTGTTCTAGTGAGTGAGTTATGCTTGAATAATAATATTCAAGCATAACTCATAATAATATGAGCCTGGATAATAATAAATTGCAGCAAGAAAGGTCAGTAAGCACAAACTGGGAATTACCTTTAAAAGTAAAAATAAAAAGATATCAAGATTCACAGGCTAGGCTAATCGTTAATTAATATATAATTTCTATTGATATACACTATATTGCGAAAAGTTTTGGGACATCCCTCCAAAATCATTGAATTCAGGTGTTGTTTTTCAGGGGTTAGGCTTGGCCCCTTAGTTCCAGTGAAAGGAACTCTTAATGCTTTAGAGATGATCGCTTCCTGTTCCAACATGACTGCACACCAGTGCACAATGCAAGGTCCATAAAGACATGGATGAGTGAGTTTGGTGTGGAGGAACTTGACTGGCCTGCACAGAGTTCTGACCTCAACCCCATAGAACACCTTTGGGATGAATTAGAGCGGAGACTGCGAGCCAGGCCTTCTCGTCCATCATCAGTGCCTGACCTCACAAATGCACTTCTAGTGGAACGGTCAAAAATTCCCATAAACACACTCCTAAACCTTGTGGAAAGCCTTCCCAGAAGATTTGAAGCTGTTATAGTGTCAAAGGGTGGGACAACTCCATATTACATTCATGTGCATGTGACGGCAGATGTCCCAAGACTTTTGGCAATATAGTGTATGTATATATTTGAAAGCTCTTAGTGAGGATGTGTTAATTGCGTTGTAAAAATCATTAATGTTATTAATGAGTACACACATCTAACTGTAACTGTTGGAATTGGTTTTAGAGACACTGGAACAATAATAATAAAAATAAACAAATTTAGGGTTGGGCATGATTTGTGTGGACAGAAGTGAGATTAACCAGTCTCACCTGTTCTGTTTTGGTAGGTTCCCTCTAAACAGTCACTGCAGTCAAAGCAGCAGGAATAAAATCCTTTAACTATGCGCACTTGTCCTGATAGACAATCAGAGGAGCATCTAGATGTGGGGATCTGTTATAAAGTTTTATAAAGATTTAATGTCAGATTTAAATGAAAAAAAAAAAAAAAGATAAAGTAAATTCATAGAGAACTCAGAGTTTCTTTAATACCGTATTATTCCTTGTGTGCCATTTTATGAGTTTCTTATCAATCGTCAGGTTCTGGACGAAGGTCCCGATGTTTTTGAAGCTCACAGTGTTGTTCTGAAAGACCCAAGCTAACAAATCATAGCCGATACTGGGGTTTCCCTCTGTGTCAAATTTAATTTCTGCTCCATTCAGTTTCATTGAAACCTTCTGTACCCATGGCAATAACTGTGCACAAGAAACAAAAAGAAGTGCTGATTTTTTAGGTAATTTTGTGAATAGATTATAGATGTGGATTGAAACCCTACCTGCCAGGGATAGATATTTTCCTTCTTGTAATCTTCAGTACACACGTTAGTGTTGCAACCAAGCATGTTGTGCAGTGCATGGGCCACACTGTAGACGGCCGAGTAGACGCTGAAGGCGGTGCGCTGCACCAGCTCTGTTTCAACGATGCTCACGTTTACTGGAGAAAGACTCCAGCAGTCTGGACACGGGTTCTCCAGAGGAGAGACGTCAGTATCCGGCTGTATGAGTTGCATTTTGAGTCTCTCTTCCTGCATGTTGGTGAAAAGCTGATGTACGTACGGGCTGAGCAGGCTGATGGGTCGGGTCATGTCGGTGAAGCCCAGCACGGTGCCGACGGTCTGAATGCCAGGCAGTGTGACGATGCTGCTGTGTACAGCCCATGCCGTGCTCGCTAACCAGACTCCTGTCATGTTCCTCCTGATTACCTGCAAACAGAAGTAAAGATCCTCTGGTGCTAAGAATATCATTAACCTTAAATGTGTATTTAATCAGTCATATCTAAAACAAATTATACTTAGTGGTTGTCATCATACAGCAACAACAAAAGAAAGCAATGTAAGTCATGTGACAGGAATGAGATCACCTTTTAATTCATTTTTTTTAACGTTAGCTCAAAATAAATTTCTGTAATTTATTCTCTTACGGGTTTTGTGTGTAATGCATTAATGTTTGTGCATGCAAGAATTCTTAAATTTATTTAAAAGAATTGTGTGTATTCTTGTCAGCTTGGGTTTTAATCAGAGTTATCTGAAATCAGAGTCAGTTGTGAGTCATCTGAAAGCGTTTTCATTTTTTTTTTTTTTTACTTCTGTCTGGATATTATTTTGCTTGAGGTTATTTATTAAAGTCTCGTTAATACCTGCACATGTGTGTGAGTGCTCGGATGTTTTCACCTTCATTAAGAAAAGCATATGTTAAAAGTTACACTTGGGTGCTCAAAGTTTGCATACCCTTAGGAGCAAATGACTAAAGGCAAATAAATGTAAATGACAGAAAGACATTTGGGGTGTTAGGTTTCACAGATGGTCTAAGTCTAAAAAAAGTGTGAAAATGTGCATCAGGGTTTTATATGGACTTCTTTAGACTTCCTATTGATATACACTATATTGCCAAAGGTTTTGGGACACCCCTCCAGATCATTGAATTCAGGTGTTGTTTTTCAGGGGTTGGGCTCGGCCACTTTGTTCCAGTGAAAGGAACTCTTAATGCTTTAGGGATGAACCCTTCCTGTTCCAACATGACTGCACACCAGTGCACAATGCAAGCTCCATAAAGACATGGATGAGTGAGTTCCGTGTGGAGGAACTTGACTGGCCTGCACAGAGTCCTGACCTCAACCCCATAGAACACCTTTGGGATGAATTAGAGCGGAGACTACGAGCCAGGGCTTCTCGTCCAACATCAGTGCCTGACCTCACTTTCTAAAGGAATGGTAAAAAATTCCCATAAACACACTCCTAAACCTTGTGGAAAGCCTTCCCAGAAGATTTGAAGCCGTTTTAGCTGCAAAGGGCGGGACAACTCCATATTACATTCATGTGCATGTAAAGGCAGATGTCCCAAAACTTTTGGCAATATAGCGTATTTCATTTCATTTCATCGTCTGCACCACTTATCCGATCTATCCTCAGGTCACAGGGGGCCTGTGACTATCTCAGGCATCATCAGGCATCAAGCCAGGATACACCCTGGACGGAGTGCCAACCCATCACAGGGCACACACACTCACATTCACTCACGCAATGGACAGTTTAAGGACTCCAATCAACCTACAGTGCATGTCTTTGTCTGGGGGAGGAAACCCCCGAGGCACTGGAAGAACATGCAAACTCCACACACACGGGAGGCGGGAATCGAACCCCCAAACCTGAAGGTGTGAGGCAAACATGCTAACCACCAAGCAACCGTGCCCCCCACAATATAGTGTATGAATAATATATTTTTTTCTACATATTTTATTTAGTTAAATTCTATTTTTGTTCTATTTGTCTGTCTGTAATTCTTTCTATCTTTCTTTCCTTCTTTCTTTCTTCTTCTTTCGGCTTTTCACTTCAGGGGTCGCCACAGCGAATCATCTCTCTCCACCTATCCCTATCTTCTGCATCCTCAACACTTGCACCCACTAGCTTCATATCCTCATTAATTCCATCCATATACCTCCTCTTTGGCCTTCCTCTTTGCCTCCTGCCTGGCAGCTCCATGTCCAACATTCTCCTACCAATATACTCACTCTCCCAAAGAGGACCTCAACATCTTCAGCTCTGCTACCTCTAGCTCTGACTCCTGTCTCTTCCTCAGTGACACTGTCTCTAAACCATACAGCATGACCGCTCTCACCACTGTCCTGTACACCTTCCCCTTGATTCTCGCTGATATTTTCCTATCACACAGAACTCCTCACACCTTTCTCCACCCATTCCAACCTGCCTGCACTCGCTTCTTCACCTCTTTCCCACACTCTCCATTACTCTGGACTGTTGACCCCAAGTACTTAAACTCCTGTACCTTCTTCACCTCTTCACCCTGTAACCTTACTGTTCCACTTCCCTCCCTTTCATTCACACACATGTACTCAGTCTTACTACGACTGACTTTTATTCCTCTTCTCTCCAGCACAAACCTCCACCTCTCCAGGTTTTCCTCCACCTGCTCCCTGCTCTCACTACAGATCACAATGTCATCTGCAAACATCATTGTCCAAGGAGACTCCTGTCTGACCTCCTCTGACAACTGGTCCATCACTATAGCAAACAGGAAGGGGCTCAGAGCCGATCCCTGATGCAGTCCCACCTCCACTTTGAACTCCTCTGTCTGACCTACAGCTCACCTCACCACTGTCCTGCTCCTCTCATACATGTCCTGCACCACTCTGACATACTTCTCTGCTACTCCTGACTTCCTCATACAGTACCACAGCTCTTCTCTTGGCACCCTGTCATACGCTTTCTCCAAGTCTACAAACACACAGTGCAACTCCCTCTGACCATCCCTATACTTCTCCATCAAAATTCTCAGAGCAAAAATTACATCTGTTGTGCTCTTTCTGGTCATGAAGCCATACTGCTGCTCACAAATTTCCACTACCTTCCTTAACCTAGCTTCCACTACTCTTTCCCATAGCTTCATTGTATGGCTCATCAACTTTATCCTCCTATATTTGCTGCAACTCTGCATGTCACCCTTATTCTTAAAGATCGGCACTAACACACTTCTTATCCATTCCTCAGGCATCCTCTCACTCTCTAAAACCCTGTTGAACAAACTAGCTAAAAATTCCACTGCTGCCTCTCCTAGACACTTCCAGACCTCCACCGGGATGTCATCAGGACCAACTGCCTTCCCAAATTTCATCCTCTTCAAATCCTTCCTGACTTCATCCTTTCTAATCTTATCTACTTTCTGGTCCACAGAGTTCACCCCTTCTACTCTTTTTCCCCTCTCATTTGTGGGTGTGATGTGCAGAAAGGATGTGCAGAAAGGATGTGCTTTCTGCACATCCTTCCCATCTCGATCCCTCTGCCTAGCTAACCTGTACAAGTCCTTCTCTCCTTCTCTAGTGTCTAACCTAGTGTACAACTCATCATATGCCTTCTGCTTGGCCTTAGACACCTCCCTCTTCACTCTGCGCTGTAACTCCTTGTATTCCTGTCTATTCTCTTCAGTCCTGTCCATGTCCCACTTCTTCTTGGCTAATCTCTTCCTCTGGATACTATCCTGAACTTCCTCATTCCACCACCAAGTCTCCTTATCTTCTTTCCTCCTTCCAGATGACACACCCAGCACCTTTCTCCCTGTCTCCCTGATCACTTCTGCTGTAGTTTTCCAGTCATCTGGCAGCACTACCTGACCACCCAGAGCCTGCCTCAACTTCTGTCTAAATTCCTCACAACATTCCTTCTTTTTCAGCTTCCACCACTTGGTTTTCTTCTCTATCTCTGACCTCTTCTTCTTCTTACAGACCATCAAAGTCATCCTACACACCACCATCCTATGCTGTCTGGCTACACTCTCTCTCACTACCACTTTACAGTCACTAATCTCTTTCAGATTGCCTCTTCTACATAGGATGTAGTCTACCCATGTTCTCCTACCTCCACTCTTGTAAGTCACTCTATGCTCCTCCCTCTTCTGAAAATAAGTGTTAACCACACCCATGTCCATCCTCTTAGCAAAGTCCACTACCATCTGTCCTTCAAGGTTCCTTTCCTTAACTCCAAACTTGCCCATCACCTCCTCATCACCTGTGTTCCCCTCGCCAACATGTCCATTAAAATCCGCTCCTATCACCACTCTCTCACCCGTGGGAATACTCTCCATCACCTCATCTAATTCACTCCAGAATCTCTCTTTCTCCTCTAACTCACAACCTACCTGTGGGGCATAACCACTAACAACATTCAACATCACCCCTTCAATCTCTAACTTCAGACTCATCACCCTGTCTGACACTCTCTTCACCTCCAGGACATTCCTCACAAACTCCTCCTTCAGGACCACACCTACCCCATTTCTCTTACTATCCACACCATAGTAAAACAGCTTGAATCCTGCTCATATACTACGAGCCTTGCTACCCTTCCACCTGGTCTCCTGTACACACAGTATATCCACCTTCCTTCTCTCCATCATATCAGCCAGCTCTCTACCTTTCCCTGTCATAGTACCAACATTCAGAGTTCCTATTCTCAGTCCTACACTCTTACTTTTCCTCTTCTCTCTATGTCTACGCACTCTCCTCTCTCCTCTACTTCTTCCACCAACAGTAGCCCAATTTCCACCGGCGCCCTGTAGGTCAACGGCGCCAATGGCGGTTGTTGTTAACCCGGGCCTCGACCGATCCGGTATGAATTTCGTACTGACAACTCGCACGATGAATGTTTTACGCCGGATGCCCTTCCTGACGCAACCCTCTCTAATTATTCAGGCTTGGGACCGGCGCAGAAGTCACTGGACTGTGACCCCCATGGCTAGATTTCTGTCTGTAATTCTATTCTATTATAATTGAATCTGTAATTCTATTCTATTATAATAAGCCTATTTTTCTTCTATTTTTATAAAATATCTTTTAAAAAATTTGCAAATATAATATACAGTAAATTTTCTCTGATGACTTGCATGGACAGATTTTGCTTAATGCAGTTTGATAAATTAGAAAATAGCTTTGATATTTAAAAAAATGAACACTTCAGGGTGTGCTGTTATAGGAAAATATTCAACTCTTCATCACACCACCGGACAGAGTGCGTTAAATCATTTTTGGCTGTTTTGTTGCAGTGTATAGTCTAGTCTATTTTCTAATGAGAAATCGAGCATCACCTCGCCGCGTGTTTCTCACTCACCTCTTTGAAGAAGGCGGCAGTTGCTGTGGAGGATGCAAACACCACCACTACGCCCACTTTGGCCTCCACTATGCCATCCAGGATCTCTGATATGATGGGTACCGGGTTTTCGTAGACTGGTATGAGCCCTTCGTAGGCTACACAAATGCCCCCATTGGCAGCATTCTGTGACACCTGCTGTTGACCCTGCTTGCCGTAAGTCTCATCACTACCGATCACCGCCACCCAGTTCCAGCCGAACTCCTGCAGTAGCTGCACCATGGCCTGTGCCTGCCATTTGTCACTGGGGGCAGTGCGCATGAATGAGGGGTAGGTCAGCTTGTCACTGAAACTATCACTGGTGGCTCTGTAGCTGACCTGTAGGGGGAATCAGATACCATGAAAAGTACATAACACGTGATAAACGCTTTGAGTTATTTATTCAATCATTCGTTTGCTTACTGCATAATTATTGCATTGAAAATGTACATTTCCAAGTATTTTGATTAATATTATAATTTTCATGACATATGGCACAGTAAAAGTGATGCTTGATGTTTATTTATTACAGTTTTAATGTAGTTTTCTATGACACACACTTTCCCCACTGTTTCACACACTTGCTTTTCGACTTACCTGTGGCATCAGGAAGAAGCTCACCAGCTGGCCAATGACAGCCGCCATCTCCGAGCTGTACGGTCCAATGATGGCGTGAACTCTGGTCTTGTACTCGGTGTAGTTACACATGACCTCCACGATGTCAGTCTTGTTCGTGGTGAAGAAAAGCAGCGTGGGCTTCATAATAATGGCAGACTGTCCGCAGTCATCATAGTTCTCGAAGCCTAGCTTGATGTTAGGCAGAAGCTCGGGCGTGGCGTTGATCTCATCTATGGTGTACTTCATCACTAATGCCAGTGCGAGGCCATACTGATCAACCCTGTCACAAAGAAAAACAGACTTTAACCAGGCGGTCTGCAAAATCAAGCCTGGATGAATATTAAAGGAATACCTCAGTATTATTTTCACCTAATGTGGTTTCGATATTTTCATGAAATACAATGCTGAATGAAAATCTTTGAAGATGAACATCAGACCTCACTTTGTAAGAGTCTGAGATAAAGCTGTAACTTTAGATTTTCCCAAATCTTCAGAACAGAGGACTTTATACTTTGCAGCTTCTCTGTATCATGACAAGAAAAAAGACCCTCTCATTAGATCACGGCTGTTTATCGCTGCTATACTGCAAGTAAGAACAGGAACTTGTTTTCGGGACGTTCCACAACATTATATTTGACCATGAACTGATAAAAAGCACGAACTGATGTTTTTTAATATGTAAAAAATGTACGTAACAGAGGACTTATTAAAAAAAGAAAAGAAAAAAAAACCTTTTCCTTACTTAACCCAAGCCTTTAGTCTGCCTTTATAAATAAGATTTGCATAAAATTGTACAGGGAATTCTAAATTATTGTCTGTGTCAACTACACATAAGCTACAGATGTTGGTAGAAAATAAGTTTATGATAATTGTATGCAAATTGTCTATAGCCGTACGGCACCATTGTGTAACATTAAATCTGAAATTCAGTGTTCAGCCCATCATTCTTTCTTACAAAGTCAATCTAAGCCAGTTCAGCTCTTCCTCTGAGATCTTCAGGACCTATGAGAACAAATGATTACATCTACAATGATCTACCTCTTGCACTGAATATCGTCCGGTTCCACTCTCTCGGTCAGGTTGCTGGTCAGCTGGTTGATGGGAAAAAGTCCACCAAGTACAATATCTCCAGGAGACCTGAAGAGATTTGTGGAGATCTTCTGGAACCACGGCGGATTCGATCCATGAGCAGAACCGAGCAGGCAGAAGAGAATCAGCAGCTTTGCCCATCCAGCTGTACTGCAGAACATATTCATGAAATGAGAGAAAGCCAGTTAATGAGTCAGTTTAACTGCTTCAGCTGTTGGGAAGGGAACTAATTTTCTTGATGGTCTGGAGACACTGGTGTTATATATCCTAATACTTTGCTCAGGGTCTGTGATACATGTATATACGGCCAGATGTGTATTTAAATCTGTGGTTTACATAAAGCTGCCATCGAACCCACGCAAGTGTATGAAAATAAGCTGGTAGTGTACTCTGGGTCTTGTTCAAAGCTTGTACAATCATTTTACAAAAATGAAAGAGCATATAAAATAGAATGAAATGCATATTCAAGATCCATACACACACAGTGGGCAAAATAAGTGCTGAACAAGTCACCATTTTTCTGAGTAAATATATTTCTAAAGGTGCTATTGACATGCTATTTCCACACGTTTACTGAAATTTATTCAATACTTTGTACAAAAGCCTTTATTAGTAATGACAGCTTCAAGACGCCTCCTGTGAGGAGAAACTAGTTGTATGCATTGTTGCTGTGAACAGTCTTCAAATTGTGACGATCCCATGGGCCTCTTCTGTTAACTCTGAACTTTAGCTCTTTCCATGTATTTTCTATTAGATTCAAGTCAGGTGATTAGCTGGGCCATTCTAGCAGCTTTATTTTCTTTCTCTGAAACCACTTGAGGGTTTCCTTGGCTGTGTGTTTGGGATCATTGTCCTGCTGAAATGTCCACCCTCGTTTCATCTTCATCATGCTGGTAGATAGCGGCAGATTTTTATCTGGAATGTCTCAGTACATTTTTCCATTTCATCCTTCCTTCAATGATATGACGTTTGCCAGTAGCGTATGCTGAAAAACAGCCCCACACCATGAAGTTCTCACCTCCAAACCTCACTGTTGGTGTGGTATTTTTGGGGTGATGTGCAGTGCCATTTGTCCTCCAAACATGGTGTGTATTATGGCATACAAAGAGTTCAATTTTGGTCTCATCTGACCAGACTGTACTCTCCCAGTATTTCACAGGCTTGTCCAAATGTTGTGCAGCAAACTGTAAACAAGCTTCAACATGCTTTTTCTTCGGAAATGGAGTCTTGCTTGGTGAGCGTGCATACAGGCCATGGTGGTTGAGTGCATTGCTTATAGTTTTCTTTGAAACAATTGTACCTGCTAATTCCCGGTGTTTCTGAAGCTCTCCAGAAGTGGTCATTGGCTCTTGGATGACTCTTCTGATAATTCTTTTCACTCCTCTGTCAGGAATCTTGCAAGGAGCACCTGGTAGTGGCTGGTTTATGGTGAAATGATGTTCTTTCCACTTCTGGGTTATGGCCCCAACAGTGCTCACTGGAACATTGAGTTTTGAAATCCTTCTGTAACCAATTCCATCAGTATGTTTTGCAACTATAAGGTCTTGAGAGAGCGCTTTGCTTTTACCCATCATGAGATGTTTCTTGTGTGACACCTTGGTAATGAGACACCTTTTTATAGGCCATCAAGTGGGACTGAACCAGCTGATATTACATTGCGCTGACTGATTGATTTCAGCTGGTGTCTTGGCTTTCCATGCCTTTTTGCAACTCCCTTTCTCCATGTGTTCAATACTTTTTCCCCTGTGTCATTTCACATTACACATAAATTATGGACATCTATAGTTTGATTTCCTTGCATTTGTGGATTGCATGAGTTGTTCCCGACATCTGGTAAACATTTAATTGAATAGCACCTTTAGAAATATAGTTATTGGGGAAAATGGTGAAGTGTACAATACTCATTATGCCTGCTGTGTATGTATACATATATATATATATATATATATATATATATATATATATATATATATATATATATATACATGGATCTTGCAGGAATATGAAATATGAAGCATGCATAGAGATTTTTGTATTCATCTCTTCTGTATTCCTTCAGAATTTGCACTCTAATGAATTTACAGACTTTTCTTTCAATGTTTGTTGTGGGTTTTTCTCTTTTTAAGCTTATTGGTTACAGACTTGCTGCAAGTATATTGCTTAAATGAGAAGGGTTAGCCAGCTGCATGTTCTCATATTTCAGTCACTTGAATCACATTTCCATGCATTTGTTTGTGGCAATGACTCATAGCTCTTTAGTGAACATTTGTATCAGGGAACAATAAGCAGAAGGACATTATGCCTTTAAGTCAGCATTATATAGAGCAATATACACACACAAAACGCTTTCACTGAGATGTTTCATGTATGACCTGAAATGTCAGAAATGCTGGATTCTCCACTAACATGTGAGCTTTGACATTAGAGATCAGAGGTGAATACACTATATTGCCAAAAGTTTTGGGACACCCCTCCAAATCATTAAGTTCGGGTGTCGTTTTTCAGGGCTTGGACTCAGCCCCTTAGTTCCAGTGAAAGGAACTCTTAATGCTTCAGCATACCAAGACATTTTGGACAATTTCATGCTCCCAATTTTGTGTGAACAGTTTGGGGATGACCCCTTCCTGTTCCAACATGACTGCACACCAGTGCACAAAGCAAGGTCCATAAAGACATGGATGAGCGAGTTTGGTGTGGAGGAACTTGACTGGCCTGCACAGAGTCCTGACCTCAACCCCATAGAACACCTTTGGGATGAATTAGAGTGGAGACTGCGAGCCAGACCTTCTCGTCCAACATCAGTGCCTGACCTCACAAATGCACTTCTAGAGGAACGGTCAAAAATTCCCATAAACACACTCCTAAACCTTGTGGAAAGCCTTCCCAGAAGAGTTGAAGCTGTTATAGCTGCAAAGGGCGGGACAACTCCATATTACATTCATGTGCAAGTAAAGGCAGACGTCCAAAAACTTTTGGGAATATAGTGTATATTTTAAGAACTCCTGACTTTTCTGTTTCAGTGAAGCCATTTATTACGCATTCAGTCAGCTATTGGTATTCCATGACCTTTAGCACATGCCAGACTTACAAGCTGTTGCAATCTTCTGGACTGTTCCTGGTCCTGTACGTTTATTTGGACCTGTACGAAAGGAGTCTCCAGTGTCAGCACTTCAGGTGAAACTTTTGGGTTTTTGGACATCTGAACAGAAGACAGACTGCTGAAGGAACAACTGGTTATAGCTGCTATAACATCAGTGATAACAGGAACTAACGTGTTTCACGGATGTTCCATGACGTTAAACATAACTACAGTTTAATAAGTATGCTGTGTTGCCCTTTAATAAATAAAAGTTTTAACTCTTTGCAAATTATGGTGTGAATACATTACAATTACATACTGGGTTGCACAAGGTCTGCCTTAAGAGCTGGCAAAATGATCTAGACTGCTCCACAGCTCCTGATTGGTCTATATCGGTACTGGCTCCGCCTTTAATCCATTGATTAATCATCACTCACTCACCTGTATATACTCTGTTCTCACTGAAATCAGTTAGTAAATCTTATTCACTTTATTCACAATGCACCAAATGTGTTTATTTTGCATTTCAATTATCGAGCACACTCATGAGATCCCATGATGCACTGCAATAAGCCCAAAAACTATACTAGATGATTCTGCCCTAGCCATTCTTTTCAGCGCTGATAAAAACCCTGATATCATCAGCTATATTATCAGTAGGAACTGAATTCTGTGACTGAATTTCCTGGAACATGTTAAAGCACCACTGTGCCGTGGCTTCACATTTTCCGACAGTATCCTGGAGTCCATGTGTGTTTTAACGCCTGCTGTCTCTGCAGATGCCAATTCCAGCATTAGCCAAAAGGCATCATGCCTCTGATGTGTTAGAGCTAATTTAATCACTTGTTATTCAGAGGTGTGATTCGGCTCCAGAGAATTTGCATGCGTTTACTGTTGAGTGAAACATTAAACCAAAGTATTAGGACAAGGTTTGCATACATATTTAGGCTGTTTTGACTGTGGAACAAATTTCCAAGTGTTTTGCATGGCTAAGGGCAGGCATGGCATCGCAATCATTCTTCTACCTTATCCTTCAGGGTTTGTTTCAGAACAAAAGTCAGTAATTTCTATTCAAATATGTTTTTCTTTTGGACCTAGACAATAAGAGTTGTTTACAGATTTTTAACTGGTCATTAATATTTATTGTGCTACTCTTAGTTCAGTAGAAAAACATTTAAGGATATACTATATCACTCTCTCCATGATCCATTACCAGGACATCCATTACCAGATCAACCAGGCAACACAGTATTCAATCAAATTTACACATCACAAATACAATACGTCAGTATCAGTATCAGTCTTGATTCTGCCAATCTGGACTACACTATTTTGCCAAAAGATTTTGGACGTCTACCTTTACATGCACATGAATGTAATATGGAGTTGTCCCGCCCTTTGCAGCTATAACAGCTTCAACTCTTCTGGGAAGGCTTTCCACGAGGTTTAGGAGTGTGTTTATGGAAATTTTTGACCATTTCTCTAGAAGTGCATTTGTGAGGTCAGGCACTGATGTTGGACGAGAAGGCCTGGCACGCATTCTCCGCTCTAATTCATCCCAAAGGTGTTCTATGGGGTTGAGGTCAGGACTCTGTGCAGGCCAGTCAAGTTCCTCCACACCAAACTCACTCATCCATGTCTTTATGGACCTTACTTTGTGCACTGGTGTGCAGTCATGTTGGAACAGGAAGGGGTCATCCCCAAACTGTTCACACAATGTTGGGGGCATGAAATTGTCCAAAATGTCTTGGTATGAAGCTGAAGCATTAAGAGTTCCTTTCACTGGAACTAAGGGGCCGAGCCCAACCCCTGAAAAACAACACCTGAATGAAATAATTTGGAGGGGTGTCCCAAAACCTTTGGCAATATAATGTAAGTATACACTCACCATCCATTTTAATAGGAACGCCTGTACATTTCCGCAGCTATCTGATCAATCAGCCAATCATGTGGCAGCAGCACAATTAAAGTCAAACTTCTAGTCATGTTCACATCAAACGTCAGAAAGGGGAAGAATTGATTTGTTATTTTCTATAAAAATCTGATCTCTGTGATCTTCAACATCACAATTTTCCTCATATTTTTTGTGAATAATTCCCATCCAAGTTCATGAAGCTCCGCCCCCAGGATCTATGGTTGTCCATAGAGCAGACTGCCTATAAAATGACTGACCAGAGGCGTTACCTCAGACCCTTAATAGCCACACACCGGCTCTGTCCCGGACTGAATTGAATTAAACTCTTAAAGTCCATGTGAACTTCCTGTTTTTCCTCGACAGGGGGCAGTCAGAGTATGAGAATATCTAAACTGAATGATATGAATTAAGGTTCTGCTTGGAAAGAATGACGAATTGTGCCTCAGGATGTGTATCTGTGATATCAACAAAGAATAAACACAGTAAATACAAGTTTACATAACATTTATTTAGTTTATATCCAATATTTGTTTAATACAAAGTCTTCAAATATGGACTGGATTAATGAATCACTCCCACAGGTCAAATCTGTGTACTTTGAATAAGTTTTCATGAACTAACTAGTAATATTTGCTTACGTTGTCACCTCTGTGTGGACTTTCTGTCCATGTTCTTCCCGTATTTTGTGTGGGTTTCTTCTGGATTTTCCTTTTTTTTCTTTCCTTTTTTTTTTTTCTACTTCCGAAAAAAGAAATTGGCTAAGATGAACTGCAGCTAGATGTGGATGTGTGTATGCATGGTGTCCTGAGATGATGTAGTCTGGCTTCACACCCAGTATTCCCGGGATAATCTCCAGCTCTCCCACAACCCGTATCAGGATAAATCATTTCCTGGAAGTGTTTTAGTTCGCTCATATCACAGCAATTTGCCAAGAAATGTAATTTATAATTTATTCATGAACAACACCTTTCTCTTTTTAATCCAGGTAAAGTTCTGCAACTTGTATGAAATTTCAACTAAACACACACACACACACACACACACACACACACACACAGACACACACACACACACACACACACACACACATGTCCAGTAATGTAACCTGTTTTTGTACATTGTGTCCAAACGTATAGTGTGTTGCCCTGTGTGTGGGTGGGAAAGTCAACTAAAACACGTCCTCTCTGTGTGCGTGTGTGTGTGTGCGTGTGTGTCAGCGTAGGCCTGAGCAAAACACGTGTGCACCTTTTTTTCACTGAAAGTGGCATTGCAACATGCAGCTCGGTTCGTGTTATGCTCCAGATTATGATCTGTTTTTTTTCCCCCTTGTTGGAATGTTAAACCCATGTGGCAAGTCTTACTTGATGAAAAGCTTCATAAGACACACACACACACACACACACACACACACACACACACACACTTACAGATGGTCAGATTCACTGCAGCAGTGGCATTTACAATGCAGATATATTTGATAAATACGGTATATAAGTTATTGTTACACCCTTCTTTTATTTTCTTGCAGGACAGCTCTGCTCGATTATGCAAAACATATTAAACATTGATTTTCTAATATCTTCAGTGACATTTGGATTCATCCTGCTACCACTAGATGGCAGATGTTTATTTTAGGATCAACCTTCAACCCTGGTGTTAAAGAAAGGATGCTTTACTGTGGTTTTTCACCATTGTGTCCTGGCTCATGCACAGGATCCTAACATGCTAGCTGTCTTTATGACTTTTACTAGCATGTGCTGAAGTAATGAGCAGTTTAGGGTTTAGCACATTTTGACCTTGCAGTGCTGCTGCAACACAACTGTTAGCTCAGTGCGTGGGCGGATGTTGACGGCCTTCGGGTCAGCGGCTGGGTATGCCGTGTAGCCAGGGCATGTTTGTACAGCAGATAATACAGGTGAATGCACCTGATTTCAGAGATCAGGCCACTTTCAGATTATTACTCATGTTCATTAGCCCATGTTTGAAGTGAATTTTGCATATTTATAATTTTGTGCATATTAAGTTAAGCTAGCCATTAAACTTCTGCATTACACTGGAGAATGAGATCAAGTTTAAGTTGCACAGCCACATTTTTTGTAGAATTCAGCGTGTCTTTTGTTGGTCCATTTTAAACCTGTCAGACCGAGTGTCGGACTACGCAAACGTCTGCAGCCAAATCTTTCACTCATGCATCCTTACAGAGATCCATTAACATTTTATGGAGCGATTCCTAAGTTCTCTCCTCTGAGAAAGGCTGGATCTGCCTCGCTCTAATCTTCATCAGCAGCCTGAAAGAACACTAGGCCCCTTGTTAGCGTGCTGGCCAGACTGACTACCGCCACGGACAAATTATTAACTGCCCCCCCCCCCCCTTCATTCGTCCTCCCGCTTTCTGCCTCTCTCATAATCTTCCTTGCCTGATATCACCATCTGTCTTCATCTGCACGCCTCTCTGATGTCGTCCAGTGTGTGTTCTGCAAACGTGCAGCGTGGCAAAGCCGCAAGAATTTGCACTCTTAGTAGCAGAATTAAAAAAATTCCTCAGTGCATTTCATTTAACAAATAGATTCTGAACTGTACCGTCAAGATAGGGCTTTTTATTAGCTTCCATGCACCGTGCATGAGTGTGAAAGTGAGGTAAGGGCGTGTTAATGATGGTTGTATATATTGGCTTAGCCTGCCTCATAAGGTTAAACACACGACACATCCTCGCTTCCTGCTCACCCCCTTTATCTCCAGCTGCCCAACCTGTTCTTCTAGTTGACAAGGACTGTGTGTAACCATGGGTGTATGCAGTTCGCACGCACCCACACACTTTTAGTCTAGGAAATGTACTTCGTTCAGGACTTTTTTTTTTTTTTCAATCAGACATCAAGTTGAGCTGTCATCCACTCCTAAAATATGACCTCTGTAATTTAACTGGTGCGGTAACACTGAGTGACAGAAGACTGCCGGAAGCGCTGGGAGGGGAACCAACAGGTAGAATAAAAAATTAACAAATACACAGAAACTCTGACCCTGTAGCATGTGTGTATATAATAAAAGCCAAATAGCTGGAACAAATTGTATTGGAACCACAGAGGCCAAATAGACAAATTGTATTTAAACCCTCAGGCCAAAGTTGCTGAACTGGGCCGGATGTTATCTCCATTTTTGCCATCTTGGAAATTTGAGCTTAGCTTATACGTAGCTAATTATCCCTTCACATGCAGCACTGCGGTCTCTTCCAGTGTCGTGCATAAGTATTTACCCACTTACTTTATTGGCATTAAACATCATGAATCAGTTCCCTGGTGGTTTAAAGGCTAAAGATTGCGAATGATTCTCACTGGGGTTGCACAAGCCAGTGCAATCTCAATACTGGTCTCAAGCCTGGATAAAAACTCCATCAGGAAGGTCATCAGGCAAGATGTCATGAATCAACTCAAAACTCATAACACTGATATATTATTGATTCTGAATTCAACCTAATTTGCAAAATTACTTCCAACTTAAAATAATAAAAGTTGTGATTGCTTTAGTATACCCCCCCCCCCCCCCCCCCCATTATTGTGAAACCCCTTAATTAAATCTGGTGCAACCAGTTGCCTTCAGAAGTCATGCAATAAGTTGAATGGAGTCCAACTGTGTGCAATTAGAGTGTCATGTGATCTCGTGTATAAATGAACCTGTTCCTGGAAGGTCCCAGAGTGTGTTAGAGGACATATCTATACAGGCACCATCATAAAATCCTGTAGAAGGATCAGTCTCTTCCCAGAGGAGGCTATACCCCGAAATTCATAAACTGAATAAAAAGAAGAAGAAGAAGAAGAAGAAGGTTTTATTATTACCACGCATACGTTAAAGCACAATGAAATTCTTTGCAGCTAGGGAAATTGTGGTAGTTAGCTGAGCATGGTGGTGGTAGCATCATGCAGTTCATCAGCAGGGACAGAGAAACTGGTCGGCACTGAGGGCAGGATGGATGGAGCCATCAGCACAGAAATGATTCAGAACAACGCTGTATTGTGTTTCATTGATGCTTCCATCTAAGGTGTCAAAAAGACTCAAACCATGCCAGCAAAATAAATAAATGGCACCCACACTGTATTTTTCCCCTTTAATTAGTCACCTTGCTTTTAAAAAAAACAAACCAACATCAACAAAGGTGCAGATGCTGATTATTATAGCTGGAGGATTACTAATTAAAGCACAGAGAGATTTGGAGTGGGATGCAAATTCGACCTAATTTATCATTTATCTATTTATTTATTTATTTTTTGTCGAAGCAGCATTAGCCGTGTCCTAATAGTTTAACCGGAACTGCGGAGTCGTAAAAAGGGTGAAAGAACAATGAAAATGACACTGTGGGCTCGGGGCAGTGGTTTCGACCATGTCATTAACCTCAGCAGGTGGCCATTCCTGGAAATGTGTAACTTGTAACACACACACACACAGAGTCACTGAACACTCATATACACTGGATCATGTAGCCTATGGTTGAGCAGCTGGACAAACATCCATGAAGTGGGCGGCTGCTCACGAACAGTACCAAATTGTTGTCGCCATAGTGTGTGTGTGTGTGTGTGTGTGTGTATATATGTGTGTTTTGTGGAATTTTACCAGGTCAGGCTTATATAAGAGCATGAGTGGGCAGAGCAGCAAGGTCTCTGGCCTCCTGTTTGTTTTTTCCACGGCAAATAATATTCCCAGTTACCTGCCCTGCTTTCTGCTGCTGTGGCAGTGAATTTCTACATTTTGTTTAATTGATATGTCCTTACTGACTGATACACACCAATCAGCCATAAAATTATGACCACCTACCTAATATTGTGTCGGTCCCCCTTTTGCTGCCAAAACAGCCCTGACCCTGACATCGAGTCATGGACTCCACTAGATCCCTGAAGGTGTGCTGTGGGATCTGGCACCAAGTTGTTAGCAGCAGATCCTTTAAGTCCTGTAAGTTGTGAGGTGGAGCCTCCATGGATCGGACTTGTTTGCCCAGCACATCCCACAGATGCTGGATTGGATTGAGATCTAGGGAATTTGGAGGTGGAGTCAACTCCTCAAACTGGTTGCTGTGCTCCTCAAACCATTCCTGAACCATTTTTGCTTTGTGGCACGGCGCATTATCCTGCTGAAAGAGGCCACAGCCATCAGGGAATAGTGTTTCCATGAAATGGTGTACATGGTCTGTAACAATGCTTAGGTAGGTGCTACGTGTCAAAGTAACATCAGGACCCAAGGTTTCCCAGCAGAACATTTCCCAAAGCATGACACTGCCTCCGCCGGCTCACCTTCTTCCCATAGTGCATCCTGGTGCCATGTGTTCCCCAGGTAAGCCATGCACATGCACCCGGCCATCCACGTGATTTAAAATAAAACGTGATTCATCAGACCAGGCCTCCTTCTTCCATTGCTCCATGGTCCAGTTCTGATGCTCACGTGCGCATTGTTGCCGATACAGTGGCTTCACTTTCTACATTTTTATATTATATCCTGTAACTGAAATGGACCAAATTTGAAGAATACGTCAAGAATCAACACAAAATAGCCCAAAATATTGAAATGGAGGAAAAATTTATATGATTTGCAAATTTATTTACTAGTAAAGAAAGTTCTAAGTAGTTATTGCACAAGTATTCACCCCCCACCCCTCTTTTGCTTGTTGTAGTGCAACCAGTTGCCCTCAGAAGTCATATAATAGTTGAATGGAATTAAAATGTGTGTAATTAAAGTGTCACGTGTCAGTGCTGTTTATACACCTAGTTCTGGAAGACCTGAAAACATACCTGTACACGCAGCTACCAAATCACTTCCAGGACAAAGTTCTTTAATCATGATTCAGGTATATATTCATTCATTCATTGTCTGCCGCTTATCCGAACTACACTCGGGTCACGGGGAGCCTGTGCCTATCTCAGGCGTCATTGGGCATCAAGGCAGGATACACCCTGGACGGAGTGCCAACCCATCGCAGGGCACACACACACTCTCATTCACTCACGCAATCACACACACTACGGACAATTTAGAGATGCCAATCAATCTACCATGCATGTCTTTGGACTGGGGGAGGAAACCGGAGCACCCGGAGGAAACCCCCGAGGCACGGGGAGAACATGCAAACTCCACACACACATGGCGGAGGCGGGAATCGAACCCCCAACCCTGGAGGTGTGAGGCAAACGTGCTAACCACTAAGCCACCGTGCCCCCCCCCCCCCCCTTTAGGTATACATTTTTAAAAAAATGTTTAACATCCCACTGAACCTATTACTAAAAAAAAAAAGCAGACAAAAATACCAGATAAAGGGGAACTTTCACCCTGATGCTACCACCAGCATGCTTCACAGAATGATCAGCAGTACATTTTATGCAAAAACCAAAACTTCTTATCAGACAAAACAATTTATTTCCAGACGCCAGTATTCTGTGGATTTTTCCATTTCCCAATGAAACACATGAAGAAAAGACTTTAGAATTAAATTGATTTAGTTAAATTATCAATTATCAAATTACAATTGATAAATTAAATTGAATTAGTTTTGCTCGCTCTCTCTCTCTCTCTCTCTCTCTCTCTCTCTCTCTCTCTCTCGCTCTCTCTCTCTCTAAGTCTAAATTTCATTAATCTTTATTTAACCTGTTTAAAGCCGGTACACATTACGTCCGTTCTGAATCTTAGCGTTCAGGTGACCTTGAGGGACAATGAATGTGCATGCAATTATCTCACTCCCAGGTGCAAGATTAGTCATGGGCCATGGCATGCAAATGCAAATTTTTACACTATAGCACCATCCTCATCTAACTGCAGAATAAATACTACAAGAACAATGGGCGTGATTCTGCAAAGCTGACTGAATGTCAGACAAAGCAGGAATTGTCATGATATCTCCCTGGGTGAGTTGGGCACGTCCGATGATTCATATCTTTTTTTTTTTTTTTTTTTGGCGTGGCTAATTAGCAGTCATATATATAAACCAGTAATTAGTGAGAAGGTTAGTATATTTTTTGTTGATATCATTAGCACAACTATTGATATTGAGCTAAAGCAGGGAAGAAATGTTAGCTCAAAAAAAAAAGATGTTTTTTTTGCTTTAACTTGACGCTAAGAAGCTAAGATGATTGCTTATGTCAGAGAAAGGCTGTCTTTCACCAGCTTGTAAAATTAAATAAGCATTACAACTAAGAGAAGTATGTTGCAAGATTTTGCAGTGGCGTCTCTCCGACGAAGCCAGTTCTCCCTCGGCCTTTTCCCTTCCTCTCCAAAACCATTTAATTAACTAAACAGTAGTTGACCTACAGAGATTTCTTCTCTTTTCCATTATTTTTGGTGTCACAGGCCCAGGGGCAGCTGCGTAGGCGAAGGAAGGAAGAGAGGAAGAGAAAGCAAAGATGAAAAGAAACATGAGAGCAGGTCAGGGGAAAAAAATGACAGGAAAGGAAACGTAAAGAAGCGACGCTGATGGATGACACACGATCCCTTCGTCTGAAAGGATGAAGATCAGCTTTCAAAGTTGAAACGCAGATTTATTTATTGCGCTCTGGTTTCTGGGTGAAATTTGCATTCGTCTTGTAAGCGCTTGCTTTTTCAACCACTGTTTTGTACACCTGCGATGGAACTAAGATAATGATGCAATTTCCTGTAATCGATATGTTGATAGGCTTGCAAAACGAATCAGTCCTGCTCACTTCTGGCACGACAGGCGGCTCTTGCTGAAGTGTACCTTTTTTGGCTCTGTAGTGAAATATGACTCAAGCTGCTTCTTTTGACACTCGAGGTTCTTTACGCTACAATGGCCATCTGACAGGAAATTCCACATTGCATAACTGTGCAGCTGAGGATGACAATAGCAGTGCCTCGGTCACGCTGTACAGCCGTCCATCTCTTGTAATGCTAGCGAGCTGAGATGTACATCAGGGATCCTGTAGTAGGGGGTGAAAAAAACTTTTATTATGAAGTGATGAGTTTCTATATTAAACATTATCAAACTTTCCAATGAGATTCTTCTCTAATTTCCCTTTGAGTTATGTTTTTATGTATAAAAAAACTTAAAACGAAAAAAAACCCAGATGCAGCGGCGCTTTACTCTTTTAGCCTGTCCAGGTGTCTGTACACTCTGTTCAATCAGATCAGATTCTCAAGGTTTCACGTTGAAACAGCCGTCGCACACGCTGCCTCGGACGACGCTAAACTATCTGCTACTTTGAATTTCTCATTAATATGAAATGTGGGCGTCGCAGTGAAAATGAAAAGTGAGTGAGAAATGAAGCTCCGCCTCCTTTTGTCTTTAGCTGCCAGTGAAACCTGATCATTATCACTCATGAGAGAGCGTTCAAAATGTTTCTACTGTTCAAACAGCGTGGAATCGTGACGTCAGAGCGGCACACAGTGTTGTACAAAGTCTTGCTGCTGATAAAAAAGAAAAAGGAAAACTTTTTAGGATGCCAAAAAGTGAGACTTTACTGAGAGCTGACAGATCGCTGCAGACGATCTGACCAACACAGTTGGGTATCAGCTTCTTATACCTTTTTTTTTTTTTCTCTTTAGGTCACGTCTTGACCTCTCCCCATAATTATTCTTCCCACATTTAACCAGGCTTCGGACTCCTGCAACCTGGCTTATCGCACACGAGGTTGTTTTCCTGCTCCCGTCTTCACAGTGGGCGTTGGAGCTAGGTTTACTTGGTTATAAAACAAAGGTTGTGAGTTTGAATCCCAGATCCACCAAGTTGCCACTGCTGGGCCCCTGAGCAAGGCCCTTAACTCTTAATTAAAAAAATGTGATAAAAATGTAAGTCGCTCCAGATAAGGGTCTGCTGAATGCCGTAAATGGAAGTAACTAGAAACACACTAATATCACATCAGGGGGTGTGACCCACCTCTCACCACCTGAATGACTGTCACTCAAACTGGACAGCACATTTACAAGTCATGGTGAGGGATCGGGCAGCGGATCTTAAATCAACGGATCTAAAGTTCTCGAACAATAATAGGTTGGAGAATGTTCTATAACAGCTTAGAACTTCTGCACCACAAACAAGCAACACAGTCACAAATAATTCAGAATAAATATATTTCTCAATGTCCAGCAAACACACACGTGCAATCGTCCCGGCTTAAACGCTTTTATTCTACTTAATGTATAAATTATAATGTATAAATTATTAATAAATGTAAAAAAAAAAAAAAAAGTGTTAAATTATATTCCAATAAAACATATATTATTATAGATAGATATTTATATGACAGAGACGGTCTTTAACAGGTCATCTTCAGTGTTCAAGTAAGAAAAATCCACCACAGGGTGTGTGACCCAACATGCTGAGTTATATATTCAGCACAAATCACCGAGTTTTATTCGGTCTTAATTTATTCATAAGCAACACAACTGTATTTTTTTTTATCTGTTTATGTTTACATTTGAAACGTTCAGGTGATTGTAAAACATTTACATTTACGGCATTTAGCAGACACCCTTATCCAGAGCAACTTACATTTTCATCACATTTTTTATACAACTGAGCATTTTTTGGGGTTAAGGACCTTGCTCAGGGGCCCAGTAGTTGCAGCTTGGTGGACCTGGGATTCGAACACACAACCAGCAGTCCAATGCCTTAACCACTAAGCTACCACATCCCCGGTAAAAGCCTGGCGCTTGTCTCAGTAATGGGAGGAGAAACCCCGTGTTGGTTTATGCTCTTTAAATCTTCCCCTCAGCTGTCAGTAATGTAAGCTGGGATGGCCCTCACCTGTCCTCACGCTGATCTACCTGTTTCAGTGTGAGTGAGAGTCACATGAGGCTCCGCAGAGGGTTGCGTGTGAAGAGCCAGGCTGGTTTGTAGCGGCGAGGCTAAAATAAGCAGGAGGATGTGGTTCAGGTGCGTCGCTCCACTTACAAAACACCTGCATCGGGGTTAATCACACTTCTACCTGCACCCAGCCCACTGTACTCAGGTCACACACACACACACACACAAAGACAGGGCGTGCTTTTTTTTTCGGTGGAGGAAAGAAGAGAACGAGAGAAGGGTATAAAGTGTACTAATACCTAGTTTCATTTGTGCTGAACCCAATCAGGAAGGTCTCATTAAAAAGATTACTTTCACGCTCTGTAGTCAGCTTTGCCAAGTCAGGCATAATACACACACAGGTGCAAACGTCCAGGATCAAATCCTTTGACGCCGAGCAGCAAAATTACTGGTTTTCAGAAGAGCGTGGAGCAAAGAAATGTAGGGAGGAAGGAAAGGAGGGCGGGAAAGAGGGAGGGATGGTGAGAGGAGAAGAAATGAAGACAAAACACTTCAGGAAATAGGAAGAAACGGGTCAGTGATCAGTGTTTCAAAAGTGATTACACAGATCCGACCGACAACACAGAGAAGCCTGGCAGGAATCTCCCAGATTTTTAGCCACGTTCTTGCATTTAAACTTCCTTAAAAATTTGTCTGATTGTAAAATTTCATTTCAGACGCAGTCAATTAAATCAGAGAGGGAAAAGTCATCACACGTTTATTTTACAATCTCCCAAAGACTAGCCGTTGTGTTTTCTTATGCTCACTGACACACATCTAAAAACAATCATTTATTTTCATTTAGTGTTGTGACACACGTGGTGTGTGGAGATACGTGACACGGCCTTCAGGGGAGTCTTTCATTATTAGACGATTATGTAATCGTATTTCATCATTGTTTTTTCAATATTTGCTTCTTTCTTAGTCACCTCTGTGTCAGCTGCTGCTGTCTTGCCTCCCACTTCCTGTTCTGTGTCTCTCTGCAGAGGGAGGATCAGGAGAGACGATTAAGAGAAATCTCACCAGGAAATACACCACAAAGCATGTCATGGTGCTTCACACTTCATTATGTTTATAACAATAAACTTTAAACAATAAAGAGAGAGCATGAGAGAGAGAGAAAAAGAGAGAGAGAGAGAGAGAGAGAGAGAGAGAGAGAGAGAGAGAGATAACATTAGAGAGAGAGAGAGAGAAAGAGAGACAAAGAGACAGTGTCAGAGAAAGAGAGAGAGAGAGAGAGCATTAGAGAGAGAGAAAGAGAGACAAAGAGACAGAGAGTGTCAGAGAAGAGAGAGAGAGAGAGAGAGAGAGAGAGAGCATCAGAGAGAAAGAGAGAGAGAGAGTATTAGAGAGAGAGAAAGAGAGACAAAGAGACAGTGTCAGAGAAAGAGAGAGAGAGAGCATTAGAGAGAGAGAAAGAGAGACAAAGAGACAGAGAGTGTCAGAGGAAGAGAGAGAGGGAGCATTAGAGAGAGAGAAAGAGAGACAAAGAGACAGAGAGTGTCAGAGAAAGAGAGAGAGAGAGAGCATTAGAGAGAGAGAGAGAGAGAGAGAGAGAGAGAGAGAGAGAGAAAGAGAGACAAAGAGACAAGGTGTCAGAGAAAGAGAGAGAGAGAGCATTAGAGAGAGAGAAAGAGAGACAAAGAGACAGAGAGTGTCAGAGAAAGAGAGAGAGAGCATTAGAGAGAAAAAAGAGAGGGGGGGAGAGAAAGAGAGAGAGCATCAGAGACAGAAAGAGTGTGTGTGTAAGAAAGAGAGAGAGCATTAGAGAGAGAGCAATACAGAGAGAGCATTAAAGAGAGAGAGAGAGCATTAGAAAGAGAGATCATTAGAGAAAGAGAGAGAGAGAGAGAGAGAGATAGAGAGAGAGAGAGAGAGAAGGAGCATGTGTTAACCTTTAGCCAATCAGAGGTGTTGGTGAAGTCATATGGTCATGTTAGTGTGCTCCTCTGAGTGTGTTGAAGAAAAAACCTACTCAAGTTTCTGGGTAAAAAACATACAAAAAGATGAAAGAGCTCAGATGCTGGCACGGTGTGAGCATTCTGCACAGCAACACCATGTTTAGGCATTTACACATATTATTTAAGTTTTCTCCCTTTGTACAGTTAGTTTTGAGTCAGAGAGGCAGACATGCAGATAGATGGACAGACAGAGAGAGAGACAGACAGACGGACAGCGAGGCGGACAGACAGACAGAGAGACAGACATGCAGACCGACAGACAGAGAGAGAGACAGGCAGACAGACAGACAGACAGACAGAGAGGCAGACATGCAGTCATATAGACAGAGAGAGAGACAGATGGACAGACAGACAAAGAGGCAGACAGACAGAGAGAGACAGGCAGACAGACAGACATATGGAGTGAGACAGACATGCAGACAGACAGACAGAAAGAGAGACAGACAGAGAGAGACAGACATGCAGACAGACAGAGAGAGACAGACAGACCTAGAGGCAGACATGCAGACAGACAGACAGAGAGAGACAGGCAGACAGAGAGGTAGACAGTAAGACATAAACACAAACAGACCTAGAGGCAGACAGGCAGACAGATAGAGAGGCAGGCAGAGAGACATACACAGATGGACAGACAGACAGAGAGAGAGACAGGCAGACAGACAGACAGACAGACAGACAGAGAGGCAGACATGCAGTCATATAGACAGAGAGAGAGACAGATGGACAGACAGACAAAGAGGCAGACAGACAGAGAGAGACAGGCAGACAGACAGACAGATGGAGTGAGACAGACATGCAGACAGACAGACAGAAAGAGAGACAGACAGAGAGAGACAGACATGCAGACAGACAGAGAGAGACAGACAGACCTAGAGGCAGACATGCAGACAGACAGACAGAGAGAGACAGGCAGACAGAGAGGTAGACAGTAAGACATAAACACAAACAGACCTAGAGGCAGACAGGCAGACAGATAGAGAGGCAGGCAGAGAGACATACACAGATGGACAGACAGACAGAGAGAGAGACAGGCAGACAGACAGACAGACAGACAGACAGAGAGGCAGACATGCAGTCATATAGACAGAGAGAGAGACAGATGGACAGACAGACAAAGAGGCAGACAGACAGAGAGAGACAGGCAGACAGACAGACAGATGGAGTGAGACAGACATGCAGACAGACAGACAGAAAGAGAGACAGACAGAGAGAGACAGACATGCAGACAGACAGAGAGAGACAGACAGACCTAGAGGCAGACATGCAGACAGACAGACAGAGAGAGACAGGCAGACAGAGAGGTAGACAGTAAGACATAAACACAAACAGACCTAGAGGCAGACAGATAGAGAGGCAGGCAGAGAGACATACACAGATGGACAGACAGACAGAGAGGCAAACAGACAGAGCGAGAGACACACAGACAGAGAGGCAGGCAGACAGACAGAAAGAGGGGCAGACAGAGAGACAGACAGGCAGGCAGAGAGGCAGGCAGGCAAACAGACAGACAGACAGACAGACAGACAGACAGACAGACAGGCAGACAGACAGGCAGACAGACAGGCAGACAGACAGACAGACAGACAGACAGGCAGGCAGTGAATCTTTCAGAGCAGACTCAGTGTGTATTTGGCTGCACGAGTAGCCGAGACGTTGCTGTATGTTTAATTTTACGTCTCTGCACATCGACGCTCTTCACTGCTTCTCTCCTGATGATGGTGGAAAAATTCTCAGAAAAACCACTTTGTCCTCAATCGCCCTCATCCCCCTCGTCCTCTTCCCCTGTGCTGTTAGCACGCCGGCGGTTTTATCCGTCATGCTCTGACGTTCTTCAGCGCCGGCATGCACAGCCATGACTCACAGCTTCTCTCTGCACCCTGAAGCCCACGGCTGGCGTTTTCACAAACAACCCACTGGCACCCGATTGGCCAATTTCACAGGGCTACTCTTACAGGGGTGGTCTTTCCCAGCAGCCATTATTTGTGTATCCTCCGAGTATTGGGTATTTATATATAAAACAATGTCTTAAACTGAGATTATGGTGCAGATTAGGCCGTTGACAGCCGGATTAGCGAGATTAAAAGGATCGAGATGTTGTGGGAATGCACAGACAAGCATTCGGTTGCTAAGAAGAAAAAACACTCCCTTATCTGTTCTTTTATCTGTCTTATTTTTCCCTGTGTCTGTGTCACTGTTCCTCCGGATCGATTCACTATGTTAGCAAAGTTATGTTAGCTCTAACTTTTTTATTACAAAAAAACTCAGAACAGATTCTGAAATGTAGATAAGATGCTAATTCATGGTAAAAAAAAAAAAAGGGGAAAAAAGGAGCATCTCAGCTGATATGTGTGTGTCAGGGGGGACATGTGGCCCCCCCCCAAAAAAATAAAAATAAATAAAAATAAATAGCTGAAAGTTTAACTTTCGAAGTGAAGGTGAATGAGGTGAAGGTTTAGGTGTAGGTGTAGCTAAGCGTTAGCGATTATGTCAATGGAAAGTCCTTAAGGATAATACTAGTCCATAAGCATAGTAAGACAAACTGTGTGTGTGTGTGTGTGTGTGTGTGTGTGGTGTGTGTGTATGTGTGTGTGTGTATGTGTGTGTGTGTGTGAGGATGGGTGTAAAGCTAGTGCTTGACTCCACAGGAATGTGGCTGCTGACTCAGTGTGTCTGTCAATGTGTGTGTGTGCGTGTGTGTGTGGCAGTGGCCTCATTCACTCCAAACACACGCACAGACACACACACACACAAACACACACACACACACACACACACACACACAAAGTGACATGGTCTCCCCTTTCTTCCTTCCTTTCTTTCTCTCCGGATCCTCGCCTGTTTGCTCATGTCAGATTTCCGGTAACTCTTCTGGAATTCCTGAAGCCGAAGTCGCCGGATTCCTCGGCACTACCTCGTGTTTTATGTTTGCTGCACCTTGGATTTCCGTCCCACTCGCAGCGTATGACTCAGAGAGCGTGTGGTATTTGAGGTCTGACCGCCTCACCAGCACGGCGCAGCACACACTCCCGCCTTGCTGTGTTTATCTTAAAACCATCTGACTTCTTCTCACTCAAATTATTATTTTTTTTGAGAACAGACACGGTGACGTGAGGATTACCCAGACTCGCCCACCACTTTGACCTTTTACAAAAACCCACTTTCTACTCTGGCATCTCCTCACCTCCCAGCCTCTGGAACATCACTCATTATCCTCCAGAAACCTGCTCCCACCAGAACCAGGAATCTAAACGTTACCATCCCTCGGTCTCTTGAGCCGCCGGGTGACGTTATGTGATTTCATTTTGCTTTGCTTCTTTTCTTCACTACATTTCAAAACCATTCATTTCCCCTCCATTACTTTCTGCAGCAGGTCAAATCCTAAACATAGAAGTGGCTCAAACCTCCAAATCCAGCTCACTCAAACATCCGGATCTGACTCGCTCATACATCCGAATCCGACTCGCTAAAACATCCGAATCTGACTCACTCAAACCTCCGAATCCAGCTCACTCAAACATCCGAATCCGACTCGCTAAAACATCCGAATCTGACTCACTCAAACCTCCGAATCCAGCTCACTCAAACATCCGAATCCGACTCGCTAAAACATCCGAATCCGACTCGCTCAAACCTCCGAATCTGACTCCCTCAAACATCCGAATCCGACTCGCTCAAACATCCGAATCCGACTCGCTCAAACATCCGAATCCGACTCGCTCAAACCTCCGAATCCGACTCTCTCAAACATCCGAATCCGACTTGCTAAAACGTCCGAATCCGACTCCCTCAAACTTCTGAATCTGACTCCCTCAAACATCCGAATCCGACTTGCTAAAACATCCGAATCCGACTCGCTCAAACATCCGAATCCGACTCGCTCAAACCTCCGAATCCGACTCGCTCAAACATCCGAATCCGACTCGCTCAAACATCCGAATCCGACTTGCTTTCATATCGCAAACTGATTGTAGTGCAGAGAGCATTTTTACAGATTTTTTTTTCTTTACAGATGTTTGTATAAATATGTTTGAAATATTAGAAGAGAAGAATAAAGACTGCTTTATTTCCAGACGTGTGCAGTGTCTCTCAGGGGTACAGAAGATCATGCCTTCACATCTTCACCGCCTTTATATCTTTACCATCGCATTCCACTTCTTCAATTTCTGACATGTGTAATAAATACAAAATATTTGGTTTCTTTGCTAAAAAACCCAACACCTCCTAAACGAAACGTCAGAGATGTCTCTAGCAAAAGATACTAGTAAAAAATACTAGAACTGAAATGACTCTAAGGTTTGCTTTAGCACTTACTGTAGGTTCAGTTTTGTTTTTTGTAAATGTAAATTTACTGAAATTTACAGTAAATTTGAGTGAATTTACTGAAGCACGATTTCTTGTTTTTCTGACCACAGGAATGGACACGAAATGAAGCAAAGATTCTGTCCGATACATGTCATGTGACATCACAACACGTGCTCATCTGAAGTCTTCTTCCATTCAGGTGTGTGAACATAAGTCCAGCTCTCATAGTCATTAAGAGGAGTTAAAAACAAGAATCCTGTGCTTGTGATTTCACCAATTTAATTTAAATAAATAAATAAATAAAATGTAAAAAATACAAAAAGCACCACAGATTTATCATAATGCTGCCAAAAAATGAAGCGAACAAAACAAACAAACAAACAAAAACAAATCCTCAATGAAATCCTGGGGTTATAATAATAATAATAATAATAATAATAATAATAATAATAAAGGTAGGATATCAGTTTTTAAAACAAAGAATGCAAAATACATGAAAATAAGCTCATAATATCTGAGACGTCAGCATCACAATGACAGAGCTGATAACGAGCATAGCTGATCACAATGACAAAGCTGATCACCGGCATAGCTGATCACCCCGCAGAGCTGATCACAACAACAGAGCTGATCGCCGGCATAGCTGATCACAAACAACAGAGCTGATCACAGCGACAGAGCTGATCGCCGGCATAGCTGATCACAACGATGATCAAATGAAATTTTGATCAGCTGATCAAAAATGATAGAGAAGCTTTTTACACTTCAGGAATAAAAGAAAAAAAAACTTTACTTTTCCTCCAGTTAGTGGAGCTCGGTGTACTTTCACACAGAATAATGTACACTGGAAAATATGTTTTGCTTCATATCAAAAATAAAGTATGGCTAAAATATTTAAATCAAATATTTACCTTGTTTTTGAGTTTTAATTTTGTAAAATAATAATAATAATAATAATAATAATAATAATAATAATAATAATAATAATAATAATTATTATTATTATTATTATTATTATTATTATTATTATTATTATTGTTATTATTGGGGCATTGGTGGCTCAGTGGTAGGTTACTTGCCTATCATGCGGAAGGCCCGGGTTCAATTCCCAGCCAATGCCCCAACCCCAGCCACTGGATGCAGTGCCGGTCCCAAGCCCGGAAAAATGGGAGGGTTGCGTCAGGAAGGGCATCCGGCGTAAAACGTTTGCCAAGTTGTTGTGCGGACCAGTTGGTCCGCTGTGGCGACCCCGAATAGGGAGCAGCCGAAAGCAACTTCTTCATTATTATTATTATTATTATTATTATGTCAAATGATTTCAGAATTATTATTATTATTATTATTATTATTATTAACATGCAGTTTGTTAATATTAAAATATTAAGAATAATCTTATCCATCTTAAATTTTTAATATTTGATCCTAATCATAAAACTTTATATTAAATTGTCAATATTTACTTTTTTTCCCAGCAGTCTTAGAGTTTTCTGACAACTATGATGAATAAAAAGGTCATGAAACCATCAACAGCCTTTTGTCCATGAGCATGAACAATAGTCGTGGCTTGGTGGTTAGCATGTTTGCCTCACACCTCCAGGGTTTGGGGTTTGATTCTTGCCTCCGCCGTGTGTGTGGTGTTTGTATGTTCTCCCTGTGCCTCGAATAAATGCATTTATTTATTTATAAATACATTTATTTATTTATTTGTTTGTTTGTTTTGTTTGTTTCTTTCATTTATTTATTTATTTATTTATTTATTTATTTATTTTACTTTAGTTCCTCCCCTGGGCCAAAGACATGCATTGTAGGTTGATTGGCATCTCCAAATTGTCCGTAGTGTGTGACTGCGTGAGTGAATGAGAGTGTGTGTGTGCCCTGTGATGGGTTGGCACTCCGTCCAGGGTGTATCCTGCCTTGATGCCCAATGACGCCTGAGATAGGCACAGGCTCCCCGTGACCCGAGAATAGATCGGATAAGCGGTACACAATGAATGAATGAATGAAATTTCAGAGAGGAAAATTCATAACTTTTCTGCTTCTGAGAATACAGTGTGGGTAGAAAGAATCAGCCACAGCGTCGCTTCTTTGTGGAGATGTCTGGTGTCGCTGCAGCTCTGTTGATTAAATGGATTCGTCTGTAAACTGGTGCGAGGAGCCGGATCAGTAAGTAGAGCTTTTTTTTTTTTTTACAGAACTTCTGTCTCTGCTCTGTGAATGTGGAAGATATGCAACATCATGCAACTGAAAGGAAACGGGCGTAACATCACCATCATTTACTACTTAAATATAATTAGCCCCAAATGTTAATCTGAAGTTTTACACACTCCTCCTGTAGGTGCTGTAACTGTGTCAGATTTTTTTTCTTAGAATCTCTCAGCCAGTTTGGCAGGTGCTCTTATAAAACCACTCTATAAGACATGAAATATGGAGGAACGCCCATTAATCATGAGTTATTACAGAGCGCTGTACTGCTGTCTGCTGTGTGCGTGCCTCTTTTGTGTGTGTGTGTGTGTGTGTGTGTGTGTGTGTGTGTGTGTGTTGCATTGCTCTCTTACTGCTTTGCTGCTCTTTAGGAATGCAGTTCGCTGCACAAGCACTGCGCAGAAAAACAGACGTCCTCACACACACAGCCACCGGCTGACACATCACATATTAAACACGTCTCACACACACACACACACACACACACACACACACACACACACACGCATGCACACAAACGCTATCACAGATAAATATTAGCGTCATTATTTTCATCCAACACTGCAGGAGCCTTGACCGCTGACACTTTAAAGCAGCTCTAAGCAATTTTTTTTTTTTTTGCTAGCCGAACACTTGCACACGCACAGCGAACAGTGCACAGTGCGGCGGTAAGAAAAGACGGGATCAGCCCATTTCCTTAGCAACGCCTCAACCGGCTGAATCATTAGAATTGTAAACACAGTGAATGAGAGGTTAGAACAACGATAAGCACAAATTACAGCTGGTTGCTACATTCATTCCTGCTAACTAGCTAGCCAGCTAGCCTGCTAACTTGTAGTGTGGTAGCTTGTTAGCAGGAAATGTAGCTATGGCTTAGAGCTGGCATAATGGAACTGGAATAATTGGTTGATTTTCTGACATCGTTTCTCCATCACGTCTGAGCTTCACTTCCTGTTTCCTTATTGATGACTTGGTCACTTGGAACACAGGATGTTAGCTGCTAGCACACAGGAACACTGTATGAAATAGAGTTAATGTAGAAAATGCTACATGTTGTGGCACCTAATAAAAATAAATAAATAAATAAACTAATTTAAAAAATTCCCCACATATATATAGTATTAGTAACTACAATCAATATTATTTATTTATTTATTTTCCATTTGTTTGTGTATTTTGCATTTGTATTAATTGTGTTGTTTAGTGTTAATCATCCTGACGATGTTTTGTAATTCAGACTCGCGGCTTGTGCGATGCTAAACTGGTGGCTATAAGCTTCCATTACTCGCTAGCTACATTCGCCTCATAGCTCTGGTATGAATTTATATTTTTAAACCAAACTGAACGTTACAAACCAAACATTTCTTAGCTGAAAAACTGTCTGTGTAACAAGAGAAAAATGACATTTTATTAATTTAATCATTTTTAATGTTCTCTCAGATTTCCAGCGGTTTTTGTTTTTCCAGGCTGATTACAGGAAGCAGGACACAGATTCGGAGGCTTGTCTTTCTCTTGATTCATCTGCCTAATCCACAGCCATCAAGATGCCAAGTCAGATAAGCAGATAAGTCCTTTCGGAAAATCTCATACTGCCGCTTTAATAGTCAGAATCTGAAGTTTTTAATGAAATTTTTGCTTTCGTTTGCTTGAAAAAGTTTGCCTTTGCTTTAAGAGAGATAAGGTAGGACACAGGAAGGGTATGTCTCCGATGTCTTTCATCAGAACCTTGCAGTCACACATTTTTCTGCTTTCATAAAGCCTGACTTTCCAGTTTGACCCATTTCTTTCTTCCTTTCTTTTTTTTTTTTTTCTTCTTCTTCTTCTTCTTCTTTTTTGGAACACAAACACATGTAGTGCTCACATTAAAGGCTTTTAGGGCTTTACGAATGACCACAATTACAAAATCCCAGTCAGAGAAGGTGTGTGAAGAGAATGTGCACACCCCACCCCACCCAATACCCCCCATATACCCCTCCCCCCTCCCTAATCACAAGTGCACCAGCAGACAATAGAGCTCATTATGACCGTGATACACACACACACACGGGTCGGAGGTTCGCACAATGCCAACATGTTGCACAATAAGTTGGCCTTGTTGCTGTTGTGTACTTGTCATGAGTAGGTGCTCAGAGAGCGCATGAATATCAGCAGGTTGAGACCTCCTTGTCTGTTTTTACTCTCTAAACCTCGGCTTAACCTTTAAAAAAAAAAAAGAGGAATTTTTAAAATATATATTTTTGAATAATCTGTTGCTGATTCAGATTTATTTATTTATTTATTTATAATTCATGAACATTTAACATGCATTTACCTGTGCAATCATGCAATCATGATTTTTTAAAACGTTATTAATAAAATGCGGAAATTTGAAACACATTTAAAGCGTGCATGCGCGACATTTAGTCCTGAGATCAAGCTAATATTCGCCCCGATGGAAGGAATAGAAATATTATCATTTCATGTATTTTGATGATGTTATCAAAATGCACTCAAATTTCAGCCAATATTTTCCTGTCATTCTTTTTTTTTTTTTTTTTTTTGGCTAAATCCGATCCTTTGTGGCTGTAATGCACACGAGTATATAAACACTGAACCTACTGTGTAAGCTATTTTCGCAAGACTGGTGTCAAACCTCACCCACGGTGACAGGAGGAAGGACACTGACACATCCCACAGATCTGGTTCTGCAAGTCGGAGGGGACAAACCTCCATGATGGCTGTCAGCGTCGGAGGCTCCGGCATGTTGCTGCACCTCTGCAGATTTATTCCTGTCTGCATTTTTAAAAAATGCATTCAATTGCATCTCCTTTGCATTGGTTGACTGGAGCAAATCTGCACGTGGAACAAAAATACTTTCCTTTTTCTGTCTTTCTGTCTTTTTGCTCAGATGATCTGGTGCCATTTTGCCGTAAAACCTTAAGGCAGACATTAAAATCAGCAGGCTGACGACTAACAGGTGGCATCACGTGTAATAAAATAATTACATATTAAGCCAACTCTCTCTTTTCGGTCACTTTTTTTCGGTGATTTTGCTTTCTACAATGAAACATTTACGCTTGCTTGGTAATGCTGATTCATTGCACAGACCCTGACCCCTGTCTCAGGTTACCGTGGCAACACTGTATGGGAAAATGTAATAAGGAATATTTCGATTGATTTATTTGCACGAACATGCTGCGGGTCGGAGCAGGAATTTTAATCAAGAGAGAGAAAAAAAGATCTACACAAAAACCGGACTGGTTCTGTAACAGCATGCGGTAGTGTGTGAGACGAGTCGGTGTGTGCTGCTCGTTCAGCGCTTCTCCTGCT
>JAUCMX010000023.1:1627354-1679854 GCA_033459395.1 Hemibagrus guttatus | reverse complement strand
ATGAAGCCAGCCACAAACCCTTTGGAATGATCTCAGTGTCATTTCACAGCACTCTGTCACGCCTCGACATCTGCACACCTCTCTAAGTCCTCCACCATTCTGCATGTTTGTGTGTTTTATGCAGGTTGGATGATTCCTGCGTTTCAGATAACGCTCCGTGGAGACCTTCACCCTGACGGCTGAGAGGGGGTTGGGGGGGAATTTGGGGGTGATTGATAGGGGGAGCTCTCTAGGGACATTTGTTTTTGGGTCATTTTAGCATGGGTTAGCTTGTGGACTATACTTGCAGAAAACCCTGCGACTGGGTCAATTGAGTGAGACGTGGGCAGAAGTGGAAACTTTTTAAAATGAATAAAACTTAATAAAATTACCAGTAGCAAATGATCCACGGCCCGGTACCCGTCCACGGCCCGGTTGTTGGGGACCCCTGCTTTACAAGAAGGCAAGATCAAGATCTTTTCTGAAATACTTCACCAGAACACATAAAAGGAATGCTTTATCGGAGTTTTACCTTAATCTTTATCCATGCACATGGGACAAGAGTTTCACAATGCTTAAAAAAATGATGAAAAAGACATTAATTTACTTAATTAAGACAGTAATTTACTCAAAAAAGGTTTAAATATGCAGCTCTTTAACACATATTCAATACTAGAGGATATTCTTCACCTGAGAGAAAGATATCTCCGTCGAGTTTGTGCCGTGTGAGTCGCTGTGAACGAGCTCTTGCTATAGAATCAATAACTTATCAGAACCAGCGCTTTAATTATAAATAAACCTGCGATTTTTCAGCTGCGACACTCTCATCTGCTGTTATAGAAAATTAATCAACACCTTCTGACCAATCAGAATATGCCTTTAGACAGAAAGATTTCTCTTCTCTTTGCAGCTGCTGTAACGTAAGTGAGTAGCAGCATTAACTGTAAAAAGATGAGCCATCGTTTAGTTATTGCTAGCAACAAGGAATAAAACACATCACTCCATTGTCGGTTATATTCCTGTAGCATCGTGTTTTATTCAATTCAATTCAGTTTATTTGTATAGCACTTTTAACACTGGACATTGTCTCAAAGCAGCTTTACGGAAGTATAGAAACATAGAAAACATTATAAGTTTCAAAGTTAAGTTATTATTTATCTCTAAAATTGATCCCTAATGAGAAGCCTGAGGCGATGGTGGTGAGGAGAAACTCCCCGAGATGATATGAGGAAGAAACCTTGTGAGGAACCAGGCTCAGAAGGGAACCTCATCTTCATTTGAGTGACACTGGATAGTAAATAATGTAAATGTAGATAAAGAGCTTTTGAGGAAGTAATAGTTCAGTGTAGTTCCTGAGTTGATTCTAGACTTGGCACTAATTCCTTCTTGCCGAAAGTTGACCGAGGCAACAGCAGTTCTTTTTTAAGTGCAAGGAACTTTACCATGAGTCACAGATGAGGTTCGATGAAAGGAACCTTCCCTTAAGGTGAACGAAACACCTCAAATAGAACACGTCAGCTTATAAAGAAAACGAATAACCCGACCGATGAAAATCAGAGACGCTGTAATAAGGAGGATGAAGCGAATAAAATGTTCCACTCATAATTGTAGACCTGAGAATGAGCAGTACAAAGAAAGAAGGAAAATAATTGCGTAGGTCTCGAGACAACTTAATTACTGCTTCAGAGTCCTACTTTTAGAACAATTTTCATACAGCAGCCGCATGATGTCTAGACACGGAGCCTGCGACCAGCCTCTTTTTACAACTCGTTTAATGTCATCCCACACATAATGTCAGCTTTGGCTCGGTTTGTCAGCTTCAGGCTAACCATTAAATTAAATATCAAATAGACAGAATAAAGTGAAACACCCCATCTCTCTCTCCCTGTCTCTCTCCCTGCCTCCGTCTCTCTCTTCCTGTCTCTCTCTCCCTGTGTCTCTCCCACGGAAAACTCTATTTTGGAGATGCACTCTGTGCTCTTATTATAGAAGAATATATATATTGAGATTATAGTGCACTAAGACTAATACAATTCTTTATATTTCCACTTTATGTTGGTCTCAGGAGCAGTGGAGCTCCTGTTCTCTCCATGGGAAACCTTCAGCTTTATCTGAATAGCTGAGTAAATAAAAAACATTTACCTCTACTTCCTCTGTCTGTGCAGGCTTCCTGCTCGGCTGATAAGTGCAATTGTCCTTGCTAAGTGAAGTATGACACAGATGGTTTTATCGTGGTTCATTGGCTTGTTTTGTGTATGTGTGTGTGTGTGTGTGCACCTGTAAAAGATTTAGTAGTTAATGTGTTATTTATGTCACAAACTTCCTCAGGAGGATCTTTAAGTGGCCTTCACCGTTTCAAAAAATACGAAATTTTCTATTTTTCTATGCATATGGGTGTTTTTTTTTAACTGAAGAAACGAGTAAAGAAATGGTGTTTCTATAATATAACAGCTCATTCACAGGCACTTTTGAGTCACTGATGGAAGGAGTTTCCAGTTTCAGTGGATGTTTACAATATCGCTGCAATATCGTCAGCGAAAAACATAAAGATGAGCCATTGTTTAGTTATCCCTAGCAACATGGAATAAAACACATCATTGCATTGTTGATTATATTCCTGTAGCATCGTGTTTTATTCATTCATTGTCTACCGCTTATCCGAACTACACTCGGGTCACGGGGAGCCTGTGCCTATCTCAGGCGTCATAGGGCATCAAGGCAGGATACACCCTGGACGGAGTGCCAACCCATCGCAGGGCACACACACACTCTCATTCACTCACGCAATCACACACTACGGACAATTTAGAGATGCCAATCAACCTACCATGCATGTCTTTGGACTGGGGGAGGAAACCGGAGCACCCGGAGGAAACCCCTGAGGCACAGGGAGAACATGCGAATTTCACACACACGGCGGAGGCGGGAATCGAATCCCCAACCCTGGAGGTGTGAGGCAAACGTGCTAACCACCAAGCCACCGTGCCCCCCGTGTTTTATTCTATTCAATTCAATTCAATTCAATTCAATTCAATTCAATTCAATTCAATTCAATTCAATTTATTAGTATCGCGCTTTTAACAATGGACATTGTTTCAAAGCAGCTTTACAGAAGTATTGAAACATAGAAAAAATGATGAAGTTTAAAGTTAAGTTGCTATTTATCTCTAACATTCATCTCTAATGAGAAGCCTGAGGCGATGGTGGTGAGGAAAAACTCCCTGAGATGATATGAGGAAGAAACCTTGAGAGGAACCAGGCTCAGAAGGAACCTCATCTTCATTTAGGTGACACTGGACAGTAGAAGAAGAAGAAGTTGCTTTCGGCTGCTCCCTGTTCAGGGTCGCCACAGCAGACAAACTGGTCCGCACAACAACTTGGCAAAATGTTTCACGCCAGATGCCCTTCCTGACACAACCCTCCCATTTTTCCGGGCTTGGGACTGGCACTGCATCCAGTGGCTGGGGATCGAACCCGGGCCTTCCGCATGATAGGCGAGAAACCTACCACTGAGCCATGTGTGTGAATGAAAGGGAGGGAAGTGGAACAGTAAGGTTACAGGGTGAAGAGGTGAAGAAGGTACAGGAGTTTAAGTACTTGGGGTCAACAGTCCAGAGTAATGGAGAGTGTGGGAAAGAGGTGAAGAAGCGAGTGCAGGCAGGTTGGAATGGGTGGAGAAAGGTGTGGGGAGTTCTGTGTGATCAGAAAATATCAGCGAGAATCAAGGGGAAGGTGTACAGGACAGTGGTGAGACCGGCCATGCTGTATGGTTTAGAGACAGTGTCACTGAGGAAGAGACAGGAGTCAGAGCTAGAGGTAGCAGAGCTGAAGATGTTGAGGTTCTCTTTGGGAGTGACACAATTGGACAGGATTAGGAATGATTACATCAGAGGGACAGCTCATGTTGGACGTTTGGGGGACAAAGTTAGGGAGGCCAGATTAAGATGGTTTGGACATGTTCAGAGGAGGGAGAGTGAGTATATTGGTAGGAGAATGTTGGACATGGGGCTGCCAGGCAGGAGGCAAAGAGGAAGGCCAAAGAGGAGGTATATGGATGGAATTAATGAGGATATGAAGCTAGTGGGTGCAAGGGTTGAGGATGCAGAAGATAGGGATAGGTGGAGAGAGATGATTCGCTGTGGAGACCCCTGAAGGGAAAAGCCGAAAGAAGAAGAAGATTTATCATGTACAATATTAACACAAAGTATTGCATTGAGACGCCTAGATACTACACAGAGCCTTTATAACACATTCAGAAGCTTTATAAGGCTTTGCTGAGGCATTTAAACCAGATATTAGAGAGTTTTTAAAATCTGAATCCTGTGTTATAGTGAGCTTGACTTTGGTTCTGTAAAACCTCCATCCTTTTATTGTTTTTAATTATGATTTTTATGAATATCTAGTGCTGAATAAAGAGACTCAATACTTTGCGATACTCTGAGATGCTGAAAAGTCACTATTGAGTTTTTTTGTAATACAATATCTTACATACACTGATCAGGCATAACATTATGACCACTTACAGGTGAAGTGAATGAGACTGATGATCTCCTCATCATGGCACCTGTTAGTGGGTGGGATATATTAGGCAGCAAGTGAACATTTTGTCCTCAAAGTTGATGTGTTAGAAGCAGGAAAAATGGACAAGCGTAAGGATTTGAGCGAGTTTGACGAAGGGTCAAATTGTGATGGCTAGACCACTGGATCAGAACATCTCCAAAACTGCAGCTCTTGTGGGGTGTTCCCGGTCTGCAGTGGTCAGTATCTATCAAAAGTGGTCCAAGGAAGGAACAGTGGTGAACCGGAGACAGGGTCATGGGCGGCCGAGGCTCATTGATGCACGTGGGGAGTGAAGGCTGGCCCGTGTGATCCGATCCAACAGACGAGCTACTGTTGCTCAAATTGCTGAAGAAGTTAATGCTGGTTCTGATAGAAAGGGGTCAGAATACACAGTGCAGGATGGGTCAGGGCTGTTTTGGCAGCAAAAGGGGGTCCAACACAATATTAGGCAGGTGGTCATAATGTTGTGATCGGTGTAAGTTAAGATAAAGTTTTACTATTGTTATCAGTGGACAAATTCAACAAATCTTGCTGAGCTTCAGCGATAAGACTGTGATGTTGTCTTCAGAGTAACTTTCTCCTCTTCCTCAGTTCTGTGTGTCTCTAGAAACAAGTTCGGACAGACACGTGTTCATTTCTTGCGTGCTTTTCAGACACTAAACCTGTCCGCGATTTGTTTTCACTGTTGCCATGGAAACGCAGCTGTCAATCACTCAATATCAACAGCTGTTTGTAGCTTTTAGATTCTAAATTCTATTTAATAATTTATGTGTTACATCAGGGAGAAGATTTTAATAATTACCCATGTTGCCAGGGGCGTTAAAAAGTTAAACAAACACACACTCATGTTGACATTTGTGGGAACTTCCCACACCTTACCGATTGATGAAGCAGCTCCATGCTTTGGCACGATCTCGCGATCCGTGTTCAGGAGGAAACGCACTTGGCATCATCCAGAATGACATCTAAACAAACCTGTCTTTGTTGTATGTTAGTTGTTTAATGTGTTATCTTTTCACACATCTCTTGCTAGTCTAGGAAATACAGGTTGACTGAAGGAGGGAACCATTTTATTATTTGTAGCAGGAAATTACCAGTATGCTGTATCTAAAAAAAAAAGAACGAAAGAAAGGAAATTCCTCAACTGCACGCTCTTTTACAATTATCAGTCAAACCATTCAGTATGTTTCCTCACCAAATGGCCGATTGTGTAATCGCCATCTAAAGTCTTTCCTCATTTTTTTTGCTAATTAGCATGCAATCTGCAATCACACCTAACCTGGCGCTAAACTTGTTTCACGGACCTGTTGCTCTGTTTCACTTTGGATAAAGATTTTCTGAATTAACCGCAATGTGAATGTTGGACATTCCCATTCTCCAGGATTTTGTGATTTCACAGTCGCACAAACGAACACAAGATATTCTCAGGAGTTTGCTTTTTTTTCTTTTTCAGCACAGATTTTCAGCAGATTTGGTCATGTGACATCATCGACAACACACATTCAGCCAAATCCTTCCTCCAGTCACGTGTGTGAACATGAGTACAGCTCTCATAGAGAGTCAGTACAGATGTGTCTTCACTGGGAGGAGTTTAAGAGAAGAATTCTGTGCTTGTGATTTCAAGCTGCATCACAAAGCTGCTTCCAAGCTAAAGACAGTGATGCAGCAGAGCTTTAGTCCTGTAGTCTGTCCAACCTTGAGAGTATTTCCCCCTCAGGCTCATCCTCATCCTCTTTAGTCTCAGTCAGATGAGTTGCTGTGTTTGGACTTCATCTTGTATACGTCCAGCTCTAGGAACTTCCTGTGGCTCCTCATCCATTTTTCCACTCTTTCACTGTGTGAGAAACCATATGCCTGGTGTCACCAAGATGAAGATGAGGTTCTCTTTAGAGTCTGGTTCCTCTTCCTCACATCACCTCATGGGTTTTTTCCTCAGCAATGTTGCTTCTAGGAGTCCTGCTGGAGACTGACTCTCTGTCATTCAAGGCAAGATCTTCTGGTCTTAAAGTTGTTTTCTTTAGAAGAAGAACAGAATTAATTAGCATTCTGTGTCAGGAAGAACGTTTGAAACAAATTGATGCTTTCAGGACCCCTGATATGTGGTGTGTTTGATCTCCTGATCTCCTGAAGAAAATTAGACGCAGTAGCTGAAATAAAAATCTAACATAAGATATTTTGATTGCATCCTATATTCTACTGGGAATTGAGAATTTCACCTACAGTGTGTGTGCTGGCTTTAAGACACCCAGGAGAATGCTGTGTGTGTGTATGTGTGTGTGTGGTGAGTTTAAGGGCCATTAGGATGGAGCAAAGTCATGCATGATTGCCATCATCTCATTAAATCACTGCATCATGCTCGAAAATGACATCTGGCAGAAAAAAAGGAGTGTTTGAGCTCGGCAGTCGTCTCCACCTCCTGTTTCTGTGCTGAGAGCTCGTCCTCACGCTGCCAGTCCTCCCTGAGCATCACACTGTGGGTACAGCGAGGGCGGTTTATATTGTCTGAGAACATGATGTCATCATTGCAGAGTCGTGAAAATAATCACACCGGGCGACTCATCACGGGAAAGGAACTTCATCAAACTGACTGGAACAGAATCTCTGGTTCCTGTCGACTTTGTGTTTAATCTGATTTGTATGAATGATGGAAATGATGATGTGGGAACTGGGATCCTGCTGGACCCAAAGGACAAGGGATGGAAGACATCCGCTCACGGAATGAGGATAGGTCATGTGAGAAGAAGGATCACGTGTCCATTTTTCCATTGTCTGTACCGCTTATCTGATCTCAGGATATCTCAGGCATCAATGCAGGATACACCCTGGAGTACCACCCTGAGTGCCAACCCATCACAGGGCACACTCTTTCACTCACTATGGGTTTAGAGACTCCAATCAGCCTTGAAGCATGTCTTTGGACTGTGGGAGGAAACTGGAGCACCCAGAGGAAACCCACCAAGCAGAGAGAGCATGCAAACCACACACACACACACACACAGAGTGAGTGGGAGCAAGACTCAAACCCAGGACACTGGAGGTGTGAGGTGAACGTGCTAACCACTAAGCCACTGTGCTGCCTTGGATCACGTGTCATGTTGTTTAATTCATCTTCAGTGAGAGCAGTAACTGGGGTTTAAAGGTCTAACTTCAAAGAATTAAAGTTACAGAGAAACTGCAGAAAGCGTAAACTCCTCTGTCCTGAAGATGTCTGAAAAATGAACCTCTGACTGATCCAAAGTTCTGATACTGGAGACTCTATAGAAACAATAATATATTAAAAGGAGCACATTACTATATAATATATTTTAATAAACTGCATTAACATGTAATGTGTGGTGGCTCAAGTGGTTAAGGCTCTGGGGTGTGGATTGGAGGATCAGGGTTCAAGTCCCATTGTTGGGCAGTTGAGCAAGGCTTTTAACTGTCCCTGCTCCAGGGGCGCTGTATCATAGCTGCCCTTGTGCTCTGACCATAACTTCCTCAGCTGGGATATGTGAAGAAAAAAATGTACATGTGGCGATCATAAAGGCTTCGTACCCTCAGTTCTTCTTCTTCTTCCAAACCTTAGAATTAACCCTTTCTGACCAATCAGAAACAGCCGTGTCCGTCCTGTGGCGTGAGGAGCTCTGATAGCTTCATACGGATATATAAAATAATCAAATCTATATAAAATCACAGCTTCTGAATAATGCTTTTTTTTTTACCTTTTTAATTTCATGTCTCAGTTTGTCTTTTAGTGTCAACTTCAGGGTTTAGTGAGGCACTTCAAACTTCCCACTCAGAAGCACTCAGCTCTGCGTCTGCATTTACACCAAACACGTTACAGACTTTACATCCTGCAGAAGAAGCAGTCTACTGTTTAATCCATCGCCGGCGTGCAGGAGACCGTAAAGCTAGTTTAAATAAACTCTGGGTTGGTGTAATTTATGGGTCTCTTACCCCCACACCATTTTTTTTTTTCCAAAACCTGTTGAGAATCCAAGCAGCTACCGTCTCTGAAAAAAACCAGATGTCTTTAGTTGACACCTACTTCAAAACAAACGTCTGCCGAAGTTGTTTCTGTGCGTTATGATAAAACCAGCTTCCAACTCTGGGTAGAAACCGAACTGCAGGTTTCGCTTAGACGCATCATTTCAGTTCAGCTGTATATCTATGACTATATGTGAAGATTCGTGTGATTTGTCAGCCGTGTGTGTCTTTATGTCTTTAAGCCGTGTGGGTTTTTATTCACAAAGCCGTCGTGTTGAAGAGCAGGTTTTAGAGTGAAGGTCTCACAATAAGGCTCAGCGTTACATGACATCACAATGTGAATGCAAATGGATTTCACCGAGAACAGAAAACTGGGTCTGTATTACATTCACTCTCACTTCAGAGCTTTCCAGAATGATGTGAAACATTCACATTTACATTGCTGGCATTTGGCAGAGGCTCTTATCCAGAGCGACGTACAAAACTGCTTTGAAGTCTCTATCAGTCAATACATCAACACTGCTTCAATAGGACACAGACTTAGGATACCATCAGCCCCAAAAACCGTGTTGGATGATTTAAAAAAAAAAAAAGCGCACACAACAATGCATAAAACAAACAGGGGAAATCAGAAAATAAGTGTTTCAGGAAGAGGTAGGTCTTCATCCGTTGTTTGAAGACGTTCAGTGATTCAGCTGTTCGGGACGTTCATTCCACCACCTCGGTGCCAGAAAAGAGAAAAGTCTTGACGCATATCTACCTCTTACCCTGAGAGATGGTGGGACCAGTCAAGCAGTGCTATTCTTTCAAATGAAAGAATAATGATGCTAAAGGAAAGTCGGAGTTCAAGCCCCAGCACCTCCAAGCTTCAGTGTTGGGCAATTGAGCAAGGCCCTTAACCCTCACTGCTCCAGGGGCGCTGTATCATAGCTGCCCCTGCGCTCTGACCCCAACTTCCTCAGCTGGGATATGCGAAGTAAAGTATTCCTCTGTGTTGTAATGTACGTGTGATGATAATAAAGGCTTCTTGCCCTCAGTTTTATTAACTCAAACCTACAGCATATGCTAGCATGATGGATATTTAAGCAGTCAGGAATGTTAGCAAACTGAACAATAGCTCTTAGCTTTCAGAAACACTAAACACACTGAAGGTTCAGTAACACACTCAACCTCGCTCAGTGTTTCCTCTCAGTCTGCCCTGGGGATAAGTTTCAGATCAGGACCGTGCGTTCACAGCCACCGAGCGGCGCGGCGTTTAATGCAGGACGAATGCGTCCGCATGGCTCCTGCGCCGTTAAAGGACGGAAAAAACGACTTGGCCGTGCCTATAGCAGGGCAGCGTTAAGTCCGGCAGTAAGGCGAGCGATGTCCAGAATTAATGGAGCTGTCTGGATGTGGTCTGACCCTCGAGGTCATGACCTCTGTGGTTAATACACGGACCATTAAATGGGAGTCCAGTAAAAGATCAGCAGCTCGTTAACATAACAAAAAGCTGAACGGAAGGAAACATAAAAAAAAAACTGTTATTTTAAGAAACCTTGAACCTGAGCGTTTGGGTGCTTTAAGTTTAAAGTAATACCTCCAAAAAAAATGGAACGGAACATTTTTTTAATCTTGGGAGAATTTTCTTCTTCTTTTCAGAGTTTGCGATCTATATCACATTGACCACCTTATTGTCCTGTATAAAAGAAGTGAGATCGGCACTGTTGAATTCTGGATTCTGATTGGTCTGAAGTTATTGTTATTGTTGTTTCTATAGTAACAGCTCATTCCCAGGGACGTGCACAGGAGATAAAAAAAAGTCCTCACTTTTTCACCTTTATTACAGTTCTGGTCAGTATGCCAGATGTACCTTCTGTGTCAGAAGTATCCTGATTATGGTTTCTGTGGTAACAGTGACGTGGTCATTTTATCTCTTGAATTTATTTTGGATTTTTCTTTTGCTGAAGTTGTTGAGACACTTTAACACCAGCTTAGACCCGGCTGTGAGTCAGGAGGATCTGAAATGATTATCAGCAGCAGGTTTGAGGAGTTCGTCTCCAGTCTGTGTGTCAGGGGTCAGTCAGTCCCTGAGGAAGCGCTGGAACAGGAAACCAGGAGAGCGGCGAGTCCCGTAGCTATCAGCTCACACTTGAAGACAAATTGATCGCTTGCAACGAGAACGCCTTGACCTTGCGACTGCTGCATGGAAACACAGTACAAACCTGGAATACTCATCGGAGGCATGCCAGGATCCCGGATATTAACCGTTTCAGTGCCGAGCTCACGCAGTCGGAATAATCAGCCAGTAAAACCCACAGCTGTAAACTCTCTCCATCTTCATGATCACACCTTCATTTCAACAGAGACATTTCTATTCTTTGTGCTCAGCCGGAAACAAGTCCCGATAAGGATTTCCTTCCATCTTTAGATATTTCAGCATCCCCCCCCCTCTTTATCCTGTGCTTGGCTTTGAACCATGAAAATAAGAGGCTTAATTGTGTGAGGACATTCCTGATTAGTCCACAGCGCTCGGGTTTTACAGCCGTGCTTCGTGCAACTCTGTCTGGAAAGCTGACATGGCAGATGCACATGTGTTTACATCTGGCAGACCTCACACACACACACACACACACACACACACACACACACACACACACACACACACACACACACACACACACACACACACACACACACAGAGATAAGCAGGACCAGTTCAAATGGAGCGAGTGAATAAAGAAAAAGAGATGGCATTTCTGTGTGTAAGGAATAAAACACTACATGTTAGCTGTTATGGGAAAATAATCAGCAATGTGGTGGCAGTACGTCCTGTACATCAGGTGGTTTATCCCTCATACACTACAGCAATTTGCACTTATTACTGAACCACACGGTAGATTTGTGTCTGTTTATAGTTACATTTGTTGTTGTGTAAAAGAGTTAGTTAGTCTTCTGATCTTATTTTGAATATTTGTTGATGAAACCCACGACAAAGTGTAAACTTCTCTGTCCTGAAAGGCTGCAGCTTCATCTCTGACTGTTCCAAAGCACTGACACTGGAGACTCCTTCCCTAAACATCTCCTCTTTGCAAGCTGCTCATTATCAACTTCTACTTATAAATTCTATTCATCATATCTTTAACTTTGTTTCTCAAACTGTGTTTATTTATATGCACAGAGTAAGGAGAAGAGTCTGGCTTTTGTACGTGGCACAAATAAAATCTTGGATTGTATCAGAATTGATTAAACGAGCTGTTATAGAACTATAGAAACGATAACAAAATGCCTTCCGATCAATCCAGAATTGTGTAATTCAGGTGTATTCCTGTTCTGTAGCATGAACGTTCACGCCCGAGACGCTCTTCCACGTTGACCCTCATACTCACTCTGCCCCCGGGCACCGTCTCATCACACTCCTGCCAGCATGCAGGTATCCGTGCAATTCCTAACGAATTTCCAGGAAAACGCGACCATTATAGTAACTGAGGAAGTGATTAATAACGAAGGTGGGCGGAAGAAGAGGCTGAGTAAACGTTGTGTAATCATTCCCAGTGTTGTAATATGGTAATATTTACATTTTCATGCGAGATGAGAGCCTGTGGGTGCTTGGATCTGTGTCATGTCTCCACTGCTGAAAGAGACAGACAGAATGTGTGCGGACATGTCGGAGTGTGTGTGTGTGTGTGTGTGTGTGTGTGTGTGTGTGTGTGGGTGTGTGTGTGTGTGTTGCCTCAAACCAAACCATATGGCTGACTCGAAGTCATTCTCAGTTCCCCACAGCATTGACTAAACACTCGAATATGAGCTGAGCTGGCGCAGTGACCTGATTTGTCACCATTCTTTCGACAGCTGTTAGTTCTGGACGCTTAGCGCTCTGGCCAGATGTTGTAGAGCAGACTAAATCAGAGCTAACATGCAGTTTAGCTCTGTTTATTCCTTACAGCTATTAGTAACTGCACTGATAATTATTATATTATAGTATCCAGTCTGTGCTATTTTGCGAAATATTCCCACTAAAACGTTGGAATTCTTCAACTTCAGGCACTCAGGAAATGAATCAGTGATGAAACCTCTGAGTTACTGACTCCCTGTTACCACCTCGGTCTGAATTATTACCCCATTTCTATATCCCTCTCATACCACAGTGATGTATCAATGATTGCAGCTTTTTTTAAAAAAACTTAATAAAAGTGTAATGAACATTTTTTGTCTGTTTATAGTTACATGTAGATGCCGTAGATCTGCCACTGTTTAAACCCTCAGCAGCCTGACTTTTTTTAAACAGTGACTCCTGATACTTGAACTTTTATACTTTGTGATAGGACCAGCGATGGTGAGATTACATCAGCAGGTGGAGGTTTTGCAGCCTGGTAACCTCCATGTGGTGATTCAAGTCCTTCCCTCAGTGTGGACACACCCTTCCTGTTGCAATCTTCATGTCGTGGTGTCACACGTGTTTTTTGGGAAGTGTGCCACTGGGACATGAAAGTCCCTCTCGGGGTCAGGAAGCTCACGGGTTTGGTTTTGGAGATGATTAAAATGTGGAGGAAGAGCAGAAACACTGGAACTGGAGAGCATTCTGGATTTTTTTTTAGTTATGTAAATACAAAAAAATCATGAATAGCAAGCAACCTGCTTTAAAGGATCCAGAAGAGCACGGTGTGAGTGTGTGATTCATGTGTTGGTTAGATGCTGAAAGGCAGGTTTTACTCCAATGTCCTACTTTCACTCTTGCTTCTTCTGTCCTGGTGCTCTGTGAGCTGCTACTGCTGCTGCCTGCCTTTATAAGGCACTTCCTTCTCAATCTGTGTGTGTGTGTGTGTGTGTGTGTGAGTGTGTGTGTGTGTGTGTGTGAGTGTGTGTGTGTGTGTGTGTGTGTGTGTGTGTGTGTGTGTGTGTGTGTGTGTGTGTGTGTGAGGCAGGAGTTTGGCGAGAAACAGTGAGGGAGGGTTCTAGCAAGAGAGGAAAGTTCACTGCTGGGTTTCTTTCAACACGAGGCAATCTGTGCTCTCACCAGGCTTCTCTTTTCTTTTCTTTTTTTTCTTCTTTTCTATTTCTTTTTTTTTGTTTAATTTCATTCCCTGATTCTAATGAAAAGATATAAATAAGAATAAAACCTAAAAAAAAAAATTAAACAAATCTCGTTCGATGTCCATGGTTTGAAAATAGTCGAAGGAGTGATTGTAAGGCTCAAAGTAAAGTAAACAGAAGAGCAGTCGGGCTCATGCTCAGAAAAATGCACGCATGCCTGCAAAACGAAAAAAAAAAGCACAATGACTAGATTTTTACATGTGAGGAAGTGCACACACTGAACTCTCCTGCTCTGCAAACACACAGCCAGAGAGCGACAGGTTCTCCATTGAGGGTATGTGAAAAATCCCCCCGAAATTATAAAAGGGGATTAGCGGAAAAGCCTTCCTCGTCCCTGGCCAAATATCTCACGATAAGCCTGTACGGTTTTAGGGGCCAAGGCCAGGCTCGGGGATTTGTAACAGTGTAGTACAAGTACATTTTGTTCCTGCTGTCTTTCCTTTTCATGGGCCTTGTTTGCTTAAGCCCTTACGCTGTGTTTTATGTGGGACGTTGGGGCTGTGTGCTTCACTCCCATCATGTCGCTGCTTTATTCAGTCTCCGCGACTCGTCGTCTCTCGTGCAACCTGTTTCTTAGAACCTATTTAAAGCTAAACCACTGCTAAACTTCATTTCATCAGCTTCACCGGCTTTTGTCACGGCATGGAGTAAACACCATTTCATAAAAAGTCAGGATGTTTGGAAACGAGCTGTCTGGTTATCTACTTTCTGATACACACTTTGATCGGATCCCACGCTGTGGAGACATATTACGTTTAATATCGGAACCTGTCTTACCAACCAACAGCCCTGCTCAGGTTACACCACGTACGTGTATCTGACGAAAAAGCTTCCCAGATGATATGGGCAGCATACAACAAACACACTGCTGATAGTGTGTCTCTGTGTGTTTACTGAGTACACTCGCCTTATCAGACCTGGAGCCATCTCCACGTCTGCCTCCCACTCTCCCTGCCGTCTTCAAACAACTCTCGCGGTTGTTGTTTTGGAACATCGTTCTGTAGGAGGCACTCAAACATCATCTGGAACATCGTTATGTAAGATATCATCGCTGAATCCACATGAAACATCAGGAAGCGTTCAGGTAGTTCATCTCAGAAGATCTCTCTTGTGTTTTGTAAGCTCATCATGGAGCCTTTTGACATGGGGTTGTTAAAGGTGAGCTAATAAAAGGAAGGCAAAGTTTTAATTACATGGGGCAGCTAGCATGTTTCACTTAAACCTGTCAAAATTATTTTTAAACCCCAAGCACAGACCTGCATGTTAGATTCAGCACACTGGACTAGAAAGGATATGGGATATCTAAGACTTTAGTTTTCGCTGAAATCTGAAGTTGTGTGTTGGTTCTAAAGGCAAATAAACGGTGCAAGGCTTGGCACATCTGCATGAGAAACCAGCTCCACAGTCAATAATGAGCTCAACACCAAACCTCTCAACTCAGACATCATTAATGTCATGAAACAGTCTGGTATTATTACAGAGATGATCACAGATAAAAAATTATCTTTTAAAATGTGGGGTCCAGTTTCGTCATACATATGCATATACATAGACATATACATAAACATAGCATATGTTAGGAATAAAACAATGGAAAAAAAGAACAATGGTGTGTCATGATTTTGTGGAACATCTGTGAAACAAGTTAGTTCCTGTTTGCATTTACACTACACACCAAAAGTATGTGGACACATGACCAATCACACCAGTCTCACTTAAGTTGGCTTTTATTCGTCACATATACATTACTGCACAGTGGAATTTTTTCTTCACATATTCCATCCTTGGGGGTTGGGGTCAGAGTGCAGGGTCAGCCATGATGCCACACCCCTGGAATAGGGGGAGTTGGGGCCCTGCTCAAGGGCCCAACGGTGGCAGCTTGGCAGTGCTGGGGCTTGAACCGCGATCCCCTAGGTCAACAACCCACAGCCTTAACACACAGCCAGAGAGCGACAGGTTCTCCGTTGAGGGTATGTGAAAAATCCCCCCGAAATTATTTGCACTTGAGCCTACCACCACCCAGAAATCACATGTGCTTGTTGAACTTGTAGAGTTAAACTAATTAGAGTTAACATTAACTACACAGGGAAGGCTGTAGAGCTTGGGGATAAACTGAAACTTGAGTCTCCTCAACATCACAACATCAGAGTCTGATCTAACTACTGCTCTTGTAGCTGAACGATCACTAATTCCCACAGCCATGATCCAACATCTCGTGGAAAACCTTCAAAGAAGAGAAGAGAAGAGAGGAAATCTGGGATGGGATGTTCACCAAGCGCTTAAGACAAACATTTGATCGTATATTGTACATACAGGGTCATTAATGGATGCGGTATAAATAGTGTTCCTGTAGCTTTAAGAGGCATAGTGGGCGGAGTCAGCGTGTCCCCGTACTGATAGTGCTTAAAAAGAGCAGCGCACAGAGGAAGCGTTGTATTGAGTCCTTGTGTAAGTGTCGCAACAGGGCTGTGAATGCCTGCGCTTATTTCTCGCGTACCAGCGCTAACTGAGGCACACACACACACACACACACACACAGGATCTTCACAAGCAGCATGCATTAACTCTGTGTACCATGTAATTCTGGATTAGTGTCCTACAGTGTAGCCTTTACGGAGCTGAAGGTGAGTTAAAGCGCATCTCTCATCTGTGTCTCACTTCTCTTCTCACTGCGCTTTTACTTTAACGTGATGACGATGGCAGTGTGCTTATCTGATTATCTGACTGTGCACCTTATAAAGTGTTTGGCCTTTTATTTGGTGTCAGAAGAAGACGAGACATAGTTTCTTTTACAGGCTACAGCTAATAAATTGAATAAAGGCTGTGGCTCCTGATACACTGTCATCTGTCATTTCTTTTAATTATTATCTTAGCTTAATGATCAGTCTGCAGCATGTACCATGTAGGCCATACAGATGTAAGATATTATATAAGATATATATATGTGTATGTATATATATATATATATATATATATATATATATATATATATATATATATATATATATATATATATAATATCTTAAGCTCTCTATCTCTCTCTCATTATATATATATATATATATATATATATATATATATATATATATATATATATATATATATATATATATATATATATAATGAGAGAGAGATAAAGAGAGAGAGCTTAAGATTTTGTTATCGTATCTGTTAATGGTTTAGATAATGATTCAGATTAGATAATGTACAGGTAATAAAGTCAGATCATTAAGTGTCTGGGGTTTTTTTTAATAGAAAGATCACGAGTGTCATGTGTCATGGTGTAAGCCAAAATGTGTCATGGTGTCTAAAACTAATAACTAATAAATTCGGCATTCTATATATATATATATATATTATGTGCCTGAGCGCACACTGTTAACCCTTTTCAGTGTTTATTGTTTCATAACACCATATAGGGTTCAGATTTATTCGCTTTTTTATGTATTTTATGTCTTTATTTCTACTTATATATTATTTATCAGGTTTCTCGCAAATGTCTTTTGTTAAATAATGTAATAAAAATAATGTTTACTGAGTGAATTTTACTGATGCATGTCACGACAGTTCCGCACGCGTACTCACTTCCCCTGTATTTAAACCGTCACTCTCTCCCACTTCAGTTTCATCATACTGAAGCGTTCGGGCCCCGTTCCAAACGCGTCCATGAGCCCTGCACCCGCGCACTGCGTAGGGTGCGAAAGTTCCCGAGCTGCTGCAGACTTTCTAGTGCACTTGAACGGCGCTCGACTCGGATCCTTCGCGCCCGCGCGCCACTCTGACAGGAGCGCACTTTTCCGGATGAGTCACTTGAGGAAGCTTTTTTTTTTTTTGCTGGACTAGACGCAGTGCGCATGCGCGCGATCACTGCCGCCTTGCTGCACAAGTAGAGCGGGTCCGGTTGCTTGGAAACCGCGGTTAAAGTTGTAAAGAGTGTGTGTGTGTGTGTGTGTGTGTGTGTGTGTGTGTGTGTGTGTGTGTGTGTGTGTGTGTGTCGGGGTGGGTGAATCCTTCTGAAAGACATGTTTTTCACAACTAGTAATATAATAATAAGATAAAATAAAATAAAAATGACCCTTCTAGGTTTTTGTGTCCGGACGATATTTTTAAGTTATTGTGATCAATTTTGCAGTGTATGATTTTTTTTTATCGATAAAATCACAGTGAGCTATTAAGTGAAATTTCCCTGTTTCTTTCTAAATACATTTTTCTCGAAGCAAATGAATCAAATCAGGGTTTTTGTTTAGGAGGTTTCGCTAACGTGTCAATATTTTTATTATTCCAATTATAGTTCTTTTATAATATGCTAATTTTCCCTCCTCTACAAGTCAGCCATGGCTAAGAAGTTAGCACAAACAAAGCTTAGCTGTAAGATGCAAGCGAAACGGTTAAAATCCTGTAAACAGTTTCCTTATAAACATCTTAGTCTAGTTTAAATGATGAGGCGCTTATAACTAAACACAGTTTTAGAAAATTCTCACGGAAGGATCATCAAAACAAATCTGATGCCAAGAATGCAAATTGTATCTCAGGCTCGTTTCCAAGTAAAAGTTCCCAAGTAAAAGTAGCTGGAAATTTTTCATTCGCATCAAAAAATAACAGATTTTTTCCTGCAGTTTGCTCTCCAGAGCCTTCTTCAGTCTGGTTCTTTCCTGTATAATTTCATCGATTCATAATAGACAGAAACATCACAACACTCATCGTCGGCTTCCGCTGCCCATAAATACGGCAGAGAAATGTCCGTAGTGAGCGAGGCCAGCCTGGTACGCCTAGCACCTGTTGCAAGAGGAAGCTTTCGCCCCATGGGGTTCATTATCACGGATCAGGTTGCACTGCGAGGAACGATTGTGTACACGGTCAGAGGCATGCAGGACTCAGGGTCTTCATACTTGGGTGTAGATTACATTTTCTAATACTTACTGCTTTTGTGTTAAAACATCAATATAGCTTTAAACAATCAGTTATAGTTGGATCTAAAGTCTTCCATGTTCTCCTCTCACAGCCTGGAGCTTGCTGTAGTCTATATATATATATATTTATTTATTTATATATATATATATATATATATATATAAAGAAATAAAGCATCATAGGGATTATGCTGTTATAGGAAAATAATCCAAGTGTCTCAAAGTGCTTTTATTTTCCTTACATCTTATCCGTCTCCAACGATTCCCATTATTCACTTATTAAAGAATGACACATAGTTAATGTTGTGTAACATCTGCAGAAGTTCCTGTTCTCGTTTCCGTTATAGCAGCTGTAGACACTCATTCCTTCAGCATCCTCTCTGTTTTTCTCTCTCTTGAAGCTAATAAGACAAAAACTTTGTTGTGTTATTGAGAAACCGTAAAGCGATGACACTGGAGACTCCTTCCTGAGACGTGAAATTAACTTTTTTTTTTTTTTTTTTTACAAAAAACTTCACCAAATGAATGATTTGACTGAATGAAATGAATGATGTTAACTATTGGTTGCTATAGAAGCGATAACATATTACAACAAGATCATGAGTTCATTTAAACCAGTTATTTAGATCAGATTGGAATAATTAGAAGATTTTCTAATTAGAATTAGAAAACGTTAATAGATTGCATGTAACAGCGTAACACAAACTGGTAGAACATCCAGGCTCTTTGGGTTCTCTCACAGGTTCCGAGCCGGACAGGTGTACAGATCGCTGTATAGATCGCCTCAGAGCGTGTGCTCGTTACTTGTAAGTAAACATAACAAACCGAGATGTCATTGTCTGCAATGACAACAAAGCTTATGCAAATATTCCTCATGAATTCCTTACATATTTTAAAATCTTAAAGCTAACATTGTTTCAACAATACCATATATGGCTTGTCATGAACTAATAAGTCATGTCCTAGTCTTCATCGGACGCTGTGTTATTCTTACATGCTGACCAATGCTCGGTAGATGTTTCCCATAAACGTAGTCTACATCGAGACAAGTCGTTAGACAAAGCTGGTGTTTTAAATAAATACTCTCAAGTTGTAACCTGCTGCACTTAATGGAAAGTTTTCAATCTAAACAGTTATCACGAGCAGCCCTCAGACTCCGGGATCATGCAGCACAGGCTTCAAGAAAAATATTAGCATTAGGTTTTTATTCAGCACAATGTAGTGTAAACACTGTCGATAATGAAGCAGTGCTGAAATTCCCAGAAAGAATAACAGTGACTCTTAGAAACTCCTAAATGTGACAGCTATGAGAGACATCGTTCAGACAATTTTTTTTTTGTCTGCACAAGCCCTGTAAAAGTGAGCGTTTGTCATACCAAAGCTGGTGGAGCCGGGGGAATATTGCTCAAGCTTTCTTTTCTGAAAGACCTCGAGCAGGTCTGAAGCACAAGAAAACGACAGAAAGAACAGACAGAAGAATTAAACTGGGAGCTGGTGTCCTCAGTGACAGCCCTGAGTGGACCGGTCATAAATCAAAGAGATCAAGCTACACTTCTAGACGTATTTGATCGGATCCTCTACAACTCACAAAAGATCTCAAATAACAGGAAATGAAAAGGATCCATCACTCGCTCAATTTAAACTGTACTGTTTTGTCAGAGTAAATGTTAAAAAAATGAGTCACATGACATTCTTCCCTCCACGGCTGTGTTTTCAGGAACCGTGCAGCAGCTTGGTATCTCACAGCTTTAGTGAATGTTTCCTGGCTTGAATGCGACTCGATTGCTGCTGGAGCATGTCCATTGCAGGCTTGACTGCCCAGGAGATTTGTTTACCCCCGCAAAGCCTCTTCCTGCATAGCAGTCAATGCCATAGCATGTCCAGAGCCAAGCCCTCCTGGAAATACGACCATGATCTTGACAAGTGAGTGTTACAGTGAGCCGTCGACATGTTATTGTAAGGTGAACCTTGAAGATGGATTAGTTTTGTTTGGCTCTGTACGTTCTCTGATGACCTCATTGGTTGTTTGACATGATGCTTTGGTTTTCTGTGCAGAAAAGTGAAACGTTCTTTGACGGTTTTTTTTTTTTCACTTTTCAGCTTCTACTTCAGTGTTGATGCCTCTGTAAATTGCAATGTCCAGTCCAGGCAGCAGGTGCCTTCGTTCTTAGCAGGAGACAGTAAGCCAAACCTTTATACCTGTGCAATAAAGACAGATAGTTTAATGCTTTATATGTCGTTACTGATTGTCTCCTTTCTTCTTCCTACAGAAAACAGAGTCCCTTCCTGTTCCCTGCACAGTCCGGGAGCCCAACCGTTGCCTCCCAAAAAGTACAGGCCCACGCAGATCTGCATCTCCTCCACGTTTGTCCCACACACCCCAAGTCCCGTCGAAGATGACCAGGTGGTCCCTGGATTGCAACGCCTCACCGTATCCGACCGCATCTCCCCTCCTCAGACGCCTAGCCGGGCAGCGAAGCCGCTTCCCCCGATCCCTTCCTCTGTGGACTTATCTCCTGACCAGACTGTGGACAGTGAGGTTGAGTTCTTTAACGGAGACGACAGTCGTTGTTTGGTGTCCCATTCTTGTCCGAAACCTTCCCATTTCCGCTATGGCATGCCCAGTCGACGGAGTTTTAGGGACTGCGGACAGATCAATTATGCCTATTTTGAAGGGCCAGTCCCCCCTCAAAGGAAGAAACATCAGCAGTCAATGAAAAAGCACGAACACGAGTCCCAGGAAAGCCTTCTTCCTCAGCAAAGGGAACCGGAACAACAACACGAACAGCATCAGCACAAATCGACGTGTCTGCGACAGCAGGAGCGCGCCCAACGCAAGCTCCGACGCTCCCATTCAGGCCCCGCAGGCTCCTACAACAAACCCTCTGTCCTTCGGCTGTCCTGTCATCATTGGAACACGCAAGACCTGGACAAACCCGAAGTTCCTCCTCGGGTCCCCATTCCTCCGCGGCCCATCAAGACCGGCGACTACCGGCGCTGGTCAGCAGAGGTCACCGCTGGGACGTGTAGCGATGATGACCGACCTCCTAAAGTACCCCCTAGAGAACCTCTGTCCAGCAGCATGCCCCGTGCGCCAAGCCCCAAAAGCCTTCCCACTTACATCAACGGCATCATGCCTCCCACCCAGAGCTTTGCCCCAGACCCCAAATATGTGAGTCGGGGTCTGCAGAGACAGAACAGTGAGGGTTCCCCGTGCATTTTACCTATCATGGAAAATGGCAGGAAGGCCAGCACGACGCACTACTTCCTGCTCCCACAGCGGCCCACATATCTAGACAAGCACGAGAAGTACTTTGTGGACAGTGCTGCGAGTCGAAGGACCGAGGCCTCGGGCACCAGTCTGGACTGGTCATGTGACAGCAAGAAGAAATCACACTCAGATCTTGTATAAGGCGAAGTTTATAGGACATGGACAATACTTCATTGTGTGAGGACCAAGTGGACTCTTCTGCTGTTTCTAAGCAGTCGTTGTAGTTGTTAAAGATTTACTCTAGTTTTTGAGAATTAGGGTAAGTTCCATACAACATGCAGTTACTGATGTGTTTGTTGTCGTTGTTGTTGTTGTTCACAAAATGGAGGAAGAATGCTGGTAAACAGTGGGAAAGTGCTGCTGCAAAGGCACTGGTCACACAATAACATCCCGGAATGATTATGATGATCTTTTATACATTTTCTTAGCTCATTGTTCATTATGTGAAACCCAAGTGTTTAAAATGCAGATTATGCTGCAGTAGATGGGTATGAGCTGGTCTGGTACCTCATTTTATTCAGTGTTTTTTTTTTTTTACTTTTTATTTTACAGACTATATTGCTAGTAGTCAGGTATTGCTTTGAAGATTGCTGCTTCTGTGGCTGGCGGCGAGCCGCGGAGCGTCGCAGGTGAAACTGTGGAGGGATGCTGAGTCAGTAGAGCATCTGTTCAGTTTGTGTTGAAGACTAAATATGAAGTACGCCAAGGCCGAGTTTTTTCGTGGCCGGATTGAAGGATATTGACACCTAACTGTTTTATTGTGAATAAATAGGCATGAAGTTGGAAATGTATGCTGTTTAGCCTCCTGGATTACTAGTGCTCTTACCTGTTGTATGGATACTGTGTGTGTGTGTGTGTGTTTGAGAGAGAGAATGCATATGGATGACCCATTTTTGTCAATTTTGATTGTAAAAACTCTAGTGTGTGTGTATGTGTGTGTTACATAGGAAAGGCTTAAATGTAGCATTTGTGTTCATCTTCGTGTACAAGACTTGCAATTTCGCAATGCTTCACATTCAGGAAATGCACCCACAATAGTTTTTTTGTTTGAAAACACATAACAAGCTTAAAGTTGCTGATTAACCGCAGTTGCTGCAAGTTTCTTTGATAGAATATGCAAACAATATTAGATCTGATGGTTCCTTATAAATCCCAGGTTGCCAGTGATAACAAAACACACCTGGCTTGTATAAACAGGAGCTCCTCCCTCATGTTCCTGTTTTTTTTTTTTTTCTTTTTAAATCACAAAACTACCTCTAATGTGACTTTTAAAACTTTTTGGGGGACAAAATCTTTGATCTGTTGCTCAGTACAAAGTGAATTAAAAAGAAAGAAATCAAGCAAATTTTCATCCAATTTAATATAAAAATACAATCCCAGGTGTCAGACTGGCCTCGTGAATTTCCAGTGAATGAATTGAGTTTCTTTTTAGAACTATTAAAAGCCCTGCATATTTGTTTGCGAAACAAACAAAAAAATCCAGCTGTTTTTAAACCAGGTCTTTGCTCTTTAGCCGTCGTCTTTGTATAGCTGCGAATAAGCTGTGAGTCAGAGTTGTGAATAGGCCTGTCCTACCTCCCATACTGGGAATGAAAAATCATTCTCTCTATTAATATCCCATTATCTCAGAGCGATAACCAATTGTTCATGAACTCGGTAGAAAAGTGTTTACGATCTGAAACCTCTTCCACATGCTTCCAGGAACACCATTAGCTCTCCATTTTTGATCACGCGTTAAGCGCTCAAGCTCAGACCTTCTCTCTGATTAGGAACCGTTCCAAAAGGCATATTTAAACCCGTATACGCGGCTGCATCCATGTCTAGCACAATTGGCCAACTCGACAAAACAAAACCGACTTTCCTGTTCCGTGTACAAGCATACCTATCAGACGTGATTGCTGTGGGTGTGGGCCTCAGAGACTTTGGCTGCTGGCAGCGGGTAAATGAGATGTTTTATTGTTATATATTGTTATATAATGGTTATACACCATTGTGATTACTCAGTAAATGTAGCAGGTGCATCATAGTTACCTTGAGAATAACGATTTAAAAAAAAAATACAGAAAACAAGCTCAGAGGTCAATCATCTACATAGAGATCAGGAACATGTGTAACTGATGCCACTTTCTTTTAATTTTTGTATCGTCCCTTGTTTTTGTGTGTTTTTTTTTTTTGTTTTTTTTTTTTACAAAATTCATTTATCAGAAAATGTTTACATTGTACTATTTAATCTTTGACCTGTTTCCTGTGTCTTATCTAAAAGAAATGAAGGCAAGTTCAAGAAGAAATGATTGATGTTCTCTGCTGTTGTATGGAACAAAGCGACAAAAATGCACTGAGAGAGAGAGAGAGAGAGAGAGAGAGAGAGAGAGAGAGAGAGAGCGCAGTATATTGTGATGTGTAAAAGTATTTAACACAGTCCTCTTAGCTACACTGAATAGTGCTGTGTGTAGTATAGCTCCTAAAGGAAAAAAAAGAAAATAAACACTTATTTATGAACCGTGTTTGGGCTCGAATCTTGATGTCCTGTTCTGTCTCAGTCTGTGAAAGATGGCTGGAGCACAAAGATATTGCTGTTATGCCTGTTTTATCGCCCACGCCCTCGTGTGCCGCCTCATTACTATTGGCCCTGTTCCAGGCAGGAGGAAGGTGAAATACAGTGTCACCCAACTACTGATCTCAAATCAGCACTCTGATTTTTTAAAATGTTTTTTAAGTACTGATTAGGGTCTGATCTCACACAGGGATGTTAAGGACACATCAGGATTGCAGAACAACTTGTACCAAAAATATCACACACACACACACACACACACACACACACACACACACACACACACACACACACACACATATTACATTAGCTTCATTCCCTTCATTACTTCCTGTTTGTCATTGTAAATCTTTCTCAGGTGAAAAGGAACAGTCCGATCTGATTCATGACCTCCCATTCAAGGATGGCTTTATTTCTATTTTTTTGTGAATGAGCTGAGTAATCAAAGTTTTGAGGATGTTAATGGCTTTATACGTCCTGAGATAAGAACATTTACTTTTATTGTATGTAATGACTTTATTGTTTTGCGTCATTGTTCGTCAGTGGATATAAGCAGCTGGTCGTTCATTTTCCAAAACATTATCTCATAACAGGAAAGGGCTGAGAGTGACTGTTACCATGGCTACCTCATCATTATTAATATTCATATTCATTAATAATAGAGTAGGTTTTTTTTTTTTTAATATTATCAATAACTATATTTCTGCTGCTAATACTAAAACTGTGACAGGTTACATTACTACACACCAAGCCATAAACTTCAGAATTAATACATTAATACATAATCTTTATTCATAATAATGTAAGTCTTAAGATTAGCCGATATACTGTGTAATAATGCTTTAATCTTTGTGTTTGGAGGACAATTTCCTTCACGAAGGATATGCAGGGTGCCAATAATTTTACACCTGACTTCAACACCAGTGTAATTTATGTTAATTTTGTGCGGAATGTAATGCACATGTAGTTAACATTTAAAGAAATATCAATAAGTACACCTTAACTCTGTAAAGATTAAAAGCATTACAGGTGATTAAAGCGGAACTTTATGGCTTGTTAATGTTCCCTGACGCAGTAAATAAGTAACAAATAATACACAACAGCCAGGTGTGATGAAGCAGACTTCCTGTTTTAACCCAGAAGATGATTTTTTTCCCCTAAAACCGCACGTCCCAAAGATTATTTTCTCAGTTTAAGATAAGTTTAATGTTGTGGAACATCCATGTAACACGTTTATTCCAGGAGCTCTTACATTTTAGCAGCTATAAAGCTTTTTTTCCTGCAATTTCTTAGTAAATAAGATGAATAATAAAATGCAGCTTGTTGTGTAATACAGCTATAATGCTGAAACTCTAAGCACTGACACTGGAGACTCCTTCCATAGATGTTAAACTTGCATACACTATGTGAATGTGTGACTGAATATAATATTGAATCTGCATATTTATCCATTTAAATACAACCTGTCTTTAAATCTTTTTAATATTATTAAACTCAGATTATGTCTGGTGTCCAGCAGTGTTCTTGGAAGTACCAGGATTTGAGCATGCAGCCTTTTGTAAGCTTCATCTGTTGAGTTATCACTGATACCATATATTTGGAAAAGTTTCGAAAGCTTATTTAAGCACATGATGAAGTGTCCTAATGAAGGTCAGGTAATCTGAGACACTGATGTCCCGCCTGTTGTCAGTACAAGTGTCAGTGGATCCATGTGCTCGTAGACACACACCCCACTGCAGCTCTTTCCTCTTTCTACAGTCCATTAACCGCACCATCTCCACAGGCACAGTGACCCAAATTCATCGCCGGTTTGGCTTTAGGCGTTAGTTAGTGAGCACTCTGCTGGTGGTACACAATTTATTACCGTTTAATAATTGAACCAATTAGTCAACCATGAATCCAGTCATCCCTCTGAGACTTACTGAACGAATCCCCTAGGCAAGAGCATTAATATTGTAATGTTTGGCTGTAATGTAACTTACTATGATGGATTAGAAATGCATAAAGGCTATTTCTACAAAGTTCACTGCACAATATGTGAATGTTTTGGGGATAAACGTACATCTACAGACAAGTGACAAATTAATGGAAAAAACACTGGGGTGGTGAGGCATCAGTACAAATTGATCCATCGAGTTCCTTCCAGGATGACTCTGCCCCCTTCCACAGGGCACAAGGACTCACTGTTTGGTTTTGATGAGAATAAAAATGGCCTTCATACTCACCACTACAACCTCATCCCAAGTAAAATGCAGTGAGATCTCAGAGCAGAGGGTTTACACACCCTGTAATTTGCATTTAAGACATTTGGTCACTTAGATTTTATCTCATTTTTATACAAGTGAGCAGTTGAGGGTTAAGGGCCTTGCTTAAGGCTTGGTGGTCCCAGGATTTGAGCTGAGCTACCACTTACCTGGTCCACCTCTCTCATCCAAATACCAGCTGAGGGAAAAACCTTTTGGTGTTCATCACTTCAGTACAGATGGTGGAGTACAGTGGTGTAGAACCTACGCCAGTGACGATTTTTCAATTGTCACATGTCGACAGTTGACTCACCAGTGAGGCATAACATTTAATTATTAGCATGCAATCGACTACCAGGATACATAAACAGTGCAGGCCTTATCAGTTTATTGATCAATTATTTTCCAGCCATGTCATTTAACCTGTTTATTAATTACTGTAAGATGATACAGTGTAAATAGATCTACATATGTGAAATATCTTTATAAACATACAGATCTGAGGATGAAGTGCAACATATAGTGAGAGAATCTGATACTGAAGCATGTCATAAAAATTCTAAGATCAAACACAGCAAATATAAAAATAAATGTTTTTTTTTAAGTGCATTCAATAACCTATACTGCCCTCTAGTGAAAATAATCAACAAAGGTGTGGCGTGATGGAGGGAGATACTATTTTAGAATAGTATATAGTATACTAGATACTATAGATAAAAGAGGTTTAATTCATTAAAGAGTGACACGTCATATACTTCCACTTCTCACTTACGTTATAGCAGCTTTAAAGAGTCGTTCCTTCATCAGCTTTTCTTTATTCTCTCTCTTGAAGTTTAAAAGGCAAAAAACGAGTGAAAACTGCAAAAAATAAAAGAAAATAAAAAATAAAAGAAAGTGCACACTCCTCTGCACTGAAGATGCCGGAAAGCTTAAAGTTGCAGCTTTACCTCTGACTGGCACTGGAGGCTCCTTCCCCCTTCCCTACATGTTACACGCCCCCTTACAGAAAACTCCTGTTTTAATTTCATCTTAAATGTTAATACTGAAAATGAATCAACACCTTCTGACCAATCAGAACCCAGACTTCAAGTGAAATAAGATTAAATCTAATCAAAGATCATAAATCAAATAGCGAGGATAATGAATATTATATGGCAAGCAGAAACGTTCAAAAAAAAAAAAAGGCTGTTGTAGTCGGACAGTACCCCAAATAAAATATTGATAATTATTTAACTTCTCATATAGTAGTTTATATAATAGTTTCTCCTGGACTCTGTATATAATATATAACTGCATTTCGTTTAATTCTAACTGCATTTCGTTGCCATGTACGCGTTGAATCTAATCTAATCTAAATCTAATATCCGTCACTGGAGGAAACCGGTGTGTAAATCTTTACACCAGGATAGTAATGGCTTCTTTCCAATCAGCTTGAATGTGAGCAGAACTGATTAATAAATTAAACACACCTGTGATACAAACTCATTAGAACTGCAGGGCTTTTTTTTAAGAGTAGCTTTTACGGTGTAACGGTCATATCGGAAAGATGAATATTTATTGGTGCCGAAACCCGGGATCTCGACAAGCCGGCAAAAGCTCAACCACCTGAACTGGGACCGCACGCCTATTTACGAATTAAGCCTACATGAACGCCACCACAAAGTCGTAATTACGAGTTAGGGGCGCAGTAATAAAACATGGTGGAATCATTGCATGCAGTGCCTGGAGCTGACGGTAAATTTGTGTAAATTGAATGTTTACTCGGCTCAGTAGCTGATTTCAGATTAAAAACAACAACAACAACAACAACAACAAAACATAAAAATGCAAAAGACAACTGATGACATTTTATCTAGAAGTACTAAAAACATTTTTGTACTTAAGTGAGATCTCCATCTTGTTCCGAACAAAGTGACTTCACGTCGTAATTCAGACTTCCCTACTCGTAAATACGAAATATCCATGAGGACTCGAACGCACAGTAACACAAGAAGTTTTTCAAGACCTTCTCAAACCCTCCGAGATCGCCAGAAGAAAAAAACAAACACGTGGAGTAGCAGTGGAAGCTAGTTCATGTTCATAACGTCCATCCAGGTAACTCTGAACTACATGACATAAGAAAATTTTACAGAAATAAATGTGTTGGCTTCTGCAATAATTTATTAGCTATTATTTATATTTCCCAAAAAAAAAGGACAATGTAACCCACAAATCTGGACTAGTGTAATCATTTCACGTGTCAGACTAAAATCTTTGATTTAGACATAATTACAGTAGTCTTTGTTCATAATTAATAACTGTGTATGGAAGACAGCATAGCTCGAAGATCTCCAGAATGTCATGGCTTCACTTCTGTTATTGTATCTTCACCTAGATGTCGAACCCAAAGCAAAGGAGAAAGAATATGACTCACAAAATATCTGAAATATCGTCTGATTTTAAAACAAATTGATTAGCATAGAATTACCAGGTGAGTAAATGCCAGAGCTTTACTCTTTACTCATGTCACTGCTATGTTTTTATATAAAAACCACTACAAAATGCTCAGAGAGAGAATTCGAAATGCGAAATGAAATGTAAATAACAGTGAGACGTCTTTAAGGCTACCAGCAGTGCTCTACTGGAAGTAAACAGTTTTTTCTTTTCTTAAGCAGTAAGTTTACTTTTCTTGTTCTTTTCATGTTTCGTGGATCTTTTATGCAGTTCTACAGCTGTAATCTTACTTTCTCTCTCTACATATAAACTGTACTTAAATGTCACTATAACGTTTAATTAAAATAGACATTTTGTCATATTTCCATATGTAACTATCATGTAGGTGATATGCATAGCAATAAAGTGACATCATCTGTACAGAACACTTACCTTACATTCGAATCCGTATCAACGTTCTCAAAATGTGACCCAAACACTCCGGCCTCTGCCTCTCGTAGATCTTCATGCACAGTGTATTTCTGAAGACCTTCAATGAAATAGTCCAATTAAATAATACTTTATTTATGTACTGTTATTAGCTGATCATTCAAACGAGCATGAAATAAAAGGAATTAAAATCTCGACCTCTGTCGCTAAAGTCGAAGAAGTAGTCACCAAACAAGTTCGACCTCCTCGAATCATGACTGCTGCTTATAGACCTGTACAAATGGAGAATTATCTGTAAATGTGTTTGTTCTATTTATTACACAGCACTGTTGAGTCCTGGATTCTGATTGGTCAGAAGGTGTTGATTTGTTTTCTATAACAGCATCTCTGACAGCAGTGCAACTGCAAAACACAGGCTTATTTAATATTTAATATTATTATTTCCATAGTAACACCTCAAGAAGTGAGAATGTGTGGTGAGGTTTTCTGTAAGGAGACATTTATTTAACATTTATGGAAAGAGTCTCAGCATCAGAGGTTTTCTGACATCTTCAGGACACAGGAGTTTACAGATTCTTGATGAAAAGCTTAATTTTTTCCCCAGCTTATTAAAGAGAAAGTCAGAGAAACGACTCTTTCTAGCTGCTGTGCTATGAATGAAATTGTTTCCTGGATTTTCTACAGTTCATGTAATTCTAAACAAAAGAAGTATAAATAGTATTATTGTCAAATTGCTGTCATATAAGAGGAATAAAACACTTCAGGAAAATAATAACCCTAATCCTAACCCAATGATCCTAACCATAACTTAACCCCAACTCTAAAATAATCAATTTAACCCCAACCCTAACCCCAATTAACCCTAACCCTGGTTTACTACACCACCACGTCACTGATTATTTTACTATAACACTGCGTTGTGTTTTACATCGATCAGACATAACGTTATGACCACCTGCCTAATATTGTGTTGGTCCCCCTTTTGCTGCCAAAACAACCCTGACCCGTCATGCACTGTGTATTCTAAAACCTGTCTATCAGAACCAGCATTAAGTTCTTCAGCAATTTGATCAACAGTAGCTCATCTGTTGGATCGGACCACACGGGCCAGCCTTTGCTCCCCAGGTGCATCGATGAGCCTTGGCCGCCAATGACCCTGTCGCTGGTTCACCACTGTTCCTTCCTTTGACCACTTTTGATAGACCCTGACCACCCCACAAGAGCTACAGTTTTGGAGATGTTCTGATCCAGTGGTCTAGCCATCACAATTTGTCCCTTCGTCAAACTCGCTCAAATTCTTACTCTTGTCCATTTTTCCTGCTTCTAACACATCAACTTTGAGGACAAAATGTTCACTTGCTGCCTAATATATCCCACCCACTAACAGGTGCCATGATGAGGAGATCATCAGTCTCATTCACTTCACCTCTCACTGCTCACAATGTTATACCTGATCGGTGTATATCCTTACTTGTTTTTCTTTACCTGATTACTTTCCTTTAATAGTCTTTTAGCCTTTTTAAATGTGACAAAATTGTACACTTTTGACAATAATTCCTTTTGCTAGAGGGATACTTACCAGCATTTCCTGCGCCTCAGTTGTACTACTACAATCCCGATTGTCATGGCGATGAAAAGAAGAAGGGTGGCTCCTAAACTCCCGAAGAGAGTGCCGTAAAACCCTGCACCTCTGCGGAAAAGCTCACATTGCGGTCCGTAGTATTCTTGAAAAGAAGACTTGTAGCATCTGATTGAGTTAGAAAGCACAGAGAAAAGTTTCTATCCAAGAATACCCAGAATGGCACATTTTTAAAAGATGTGCTTACTCAGAGATTAGATGCTTACAGGCACATCGGGCCGGTTTTCACATTCACACAGTCTCCGTGAGCATTGCAGTAGCCGTGGTTACGTTTGCATGGCCCCTCACACACCCAGGCATCTTCCACAATATTCAGTGTGTAATTGGCAAAATCCGAATTACAGTTCAAGTAAGGTTTCAGGTCTGAGATATCTTATTAAGTGGGGAAAAATGTATTAGTCTTGAAATGTTAAACCATTGAGAAGTCCTTATTTAAAAACCAAACTGGAGAAATTTCTGTTTTCATTTTTGTGAGCCTGTGGGAATTATTGCTTACTTGCTATTTCAGCTGTCTGCATTAGAACTTCTGTATCCTGAACAGAAACATTTCCAAGTGCTTGACTTAAGTGTTGAAGCGTATCTGAACTATTAAACAAGTTTGTCAGAGTGGGTTCTAGATCCTTGTTGAGAAAATCTATTTGGGATTGGTTGTTGGGATAGTTGTACTGTGCAAGGCTTCTGACGATGATGCTTCCAGGTCTGGGGAGAAAGATGATATGATTGTTGGATTAAACGGGTCACAACAGAGATTTGCAGTAAACATATAAGAAAAAATAGAATCAGCTGAGACAGGGTAGTTTCCTTCTGAACTAGCTGAGTATTCATGTTTTCTTTGCTATAGCAAAGACATCTTTACCATAATCCTCTAGCCAACACAAGTGCCCCCTTGTGGCCTGGTGGTCCTTCATCCAGGTGCAGTACACCATTATGCTTTTTCCTTCTACTTCCTTTCACTCTTTCCTTTGGAACTAGTGGAGGCCCTACATACACAAGTCATCACAAAGGTGCATAACAAAGCATGTCTAGCCATCACAATTTAGCTCTTGTCAAACTCACTCAAATCCTTACGATTGTCCATTTTTCCTGCTTCTAACACGTCAACACTGAGGACAAAATTTTCACCTGCTGCCTAATATAGCCCACCCACGGTGTATATCAGAGAGTCTTCCACTGTAGCCCATCCACCTCGTGTTTCACTGTTTTGTATATGTTGAGATGTTTTTCTGCTCACCACAGTGTGAGGATTATTTGAGTTACTATATCCTTCCTGGGCCAGGAACTATCATTCACTCCATACTGCCATTCTGTGCTAACTCTAGAGACTATTGTGTTTAAAGATCCCAGGTGATCAGTGGTTTCTGAAATACCCAAACCAGCATTCAATCAATTTGATCTAGTGGATCTATCAATGATAAAATTATCAGCACATAAATGTTTAGAGCATTATACATGGTGTCTTGATTTCCAGGATGAGTGTGATGTAGAAGGGAGTTTTTTTTCGGATGACCCATATGTGGTCGTGGTCACAAACTGACAACTTTGCTAGCAATACCACACTATATCTGAAAGAAACCTCTCTGAGTAGAACTTACAATAAACTGAGGATCTTTAAATTTCTGAAGTTTTGTGGTGCTGCTCTTCTACAAATGCCAGAAAGCTGCAAATAACAATAAAGATTAGTTATAAATAATAAATAAAATCACTTAAATAAAATGAGAAACTAATCTACATACCTCATGTGATAAGATTGAAATCAATCTTTTGGATGCCCCAGAGTTTAAATTCTCAAAGTCAGGATTATATTCCTTTAAAATTCTCAAAGAAATGTTTGCCTTTCTCGTAGGACTCTCCTCAGCTGCAATTAATGATTTTACTGTTATTTGCATTGTTTATAGGTATTTCAGGAATTTTGGTATTATTCAAAAGCCAGTTATATGAAACAAATGATCACAACACACAAAAACTACTGTTAAGTTGAAGTGAATTTTATACTTACAAATAATAACAGGTCTTGTGTTGACTGCAAAACTACATGAATCACCATAAGTGTAATCACTGCAATTGCATTCACACAATCCAGAAGTCACGTTAAAAAAGCATGGTGCGCCGTTACACTGGCAATCTGTACAGCTCATTACGGTGTCAGTAGTGATGATAGTTGATGGAGGAGACTGACTTGTTGATACAGAAATTTGTGAACTAGTAGAAGGTAATGTTGTGGATTGTTTCTCTTGATCACCTGTAGAGCTGAGAAGAGAAGTTGCACTGATGGTCGAGGATAGAGCTGTGGTTGATACAGTTGTATGGGTTGGACCCACTGGCGATGTTTTCAGGGTTGTGGAGCTGAAATTTTTTGGTGGACTGGGACTGGGTGGACTGGGTGCAACCGTTGATTTGATTGATTCAGAAGTGGAAGGTAACAGATTTTTGGAAGTAAAGTAAGTGGGCTGTGTAGAAACACTGTTCGTGTCTGTCATGGGAAATGATATAGTTGAACTTTCTGTGGAGGATGGTAGCATGGTTTTGGAACTATGTGTGCTTGGAAATGTTGTTGATTGCTGACTTTCTGGTGCATGTGATGATTCAGATGTCTGTCCAGTTATTTTAATTGATGTGTACTCTGTTAAGGTTGTTTCTGTAGTTTCGGAACTGACTGATGGATGGGGTGTTATGGGCATAGATGTTTTGTAGGTGGATTGTGTTGAATGGACATCTTCAGTGGAGAACACAGTGGAATGTGCCGACTCCTCTGTGGCAGAGACCATGTGACTTGTTTGGATTGTGTTTTCTGTTGGTGTAGTCACTACTGATGCAGTTATGAATTTTGTTGTTGGAAATGTTTCAGTTACACTTCCTGTGAACGGTGTCAATGTAGCTGTGGAGATGTCTTCAGCTGTTGACAATGAAGCCGTGGTTTCATCTGTGGTTGTAAATGCTGATGATTGCTGGATTGTTTGGTCTGGTTCTTGTGAAGATTCAGAAGTGTGTCCAGTTACTTTACTCGATGTGTACTCTGTTGAAGTTGGTTCTGTAGTTTCAGTGGAGAACACAGTTGAATGTGCTGATTCCTCTGTTGCAGAGACCATTTGACTTGTGTGGATTGTGCTTTCTGTCGCTGTGGTCAAAGTTGATGTGGATCTAAATTCTGTTGTTGGAAACGAAGGAGCTGTGGAAGCAGATCCTGTGGATTGATGACTTGGTCTGGTTGACAGTTCTGATGTTTCAGTAAATTGTCCAGTTATGTCTACTGATGTGTATTTATTAGTGCTGGAGGTAATGGGTGCTGCAGAATCAGTAACTATAGTGATAAGAGATGTTAAAGTTGTTGCTGTCTCACTAGTTGATGGTGATTGTGTCCCTTCAGTTGAGAACACAGGAGTTACTTGTGTGGATACTTCTGTTGTTGGAAAGGTTTCAGTTACACTTCCTGTGACCGGTGTTAGCGTAGCTGTGGAGATGTGTTTAGTTGTTGAGAATGAAGCCATGGTTTCATCTGTGGTTGGAAATGCTGATGATTGTGAAGATTCAGAAGTCTGTCCAGTTACTTTACTCGATGTGTACTCTGTTGACGATGGTTCTGTACTTTCAGAACTGACTGATGGATGGGGTGTTATGGGCATAGATGTTGAGTAGGTGGATTGTGTTGAATGGACATTTTCAGTGGAGAACACAGTGGAATGTGCCGACTCCTCTGTTGCAGAGACCATGTGACTTGTTTGGATTGTGTTTTCTGTTGGTGTAGTCACTACTGATGCAGTTATGAATTTTGTTGTTGGAAATGTTTCAGTTGCACTTCCTGTGAACGGTGTCAATGTAGCTGTGGAGATGTCTTCAGGTGTTGACAATGAAGCCGTGGTTTCATCTGTGGTTGTAAATGCTGATGATTGCTGGATTGTTTGGTCTGGTTCTTGTGAAGATTCAGAAGTGTGTCCAGTTACTTTACTTGATGTGTGCTCTGTTGAATTTGGTTCTGTAGTTTCAGTGGAGAACACAGTTGGATGTGCTGATTCCTCTGTTGCAGAGACCATTTGACTTGTGTGGATTGTGTTTTCTGTCGCTGTGGTCAAAGTTGATGTGGATCTAAATTCTGTTGTTGGAAACGAAGGAGCTGTGGATTGCTGACTTGGTCGGGTTGACAGTTCTGACGTTTCAGTAGATTGTCCAGTTATGTCTACTGATGTGTATTCATTAGTGCTTGAGGTAATGGGTGCTGCAGAATCAGTAACTATAGTGATAAGAGATATTAATGTTGTTGCTGTCTCACTAGTTGATGGTGATTGTGTCCCTTCAGTTGAGAACACAGGAGTTACTTGTGTGGATACTTCTGTTGTTGGAAATGTTTCAGTTGCACTTCCTGTGACCGGTGTTAGTGTAGCTGTGGAGATGTGTTCAGTTGTTGAGAATGAAGCCGTGGTTTCATCTGTGGTTGTAAATGCTGATGATTGTGAAGATTCAGAAGTCTGTCCAGTTACTTTACTCGATGTGTACTCTGTTGACGATGGTTCTGTACTTTCAGAACTGACTGATGGATGGGGTGTTATGGGCATAGATGTTGAGTAGGTGGATTGTGTTGAATGGACATTTTCAGTGGAGAACACAGTGGAATGTGCCGACTCCTCTGTTGCAGAGACCATGTGACTTGTTTGGATTGTGTTTTCTGTTGGTGTAGTCACTACTGATGCAGTTATGAATTTTGTTGTTGGAAATGTTTCAGTTGCACTTCCTGTGAACGGTGTCAATGTAGCTGTGGAGATGTCTTCAGGTGTTGACAATGAAGCCGTGGTTTCATCTGTGGTTGGAAATGCTGATGATTGCTGGATTGTTTGGTCTGGTTCTTGTGAAGATTCAGAAGTGTGTCCAGTTACTTTACTCGATGTGTGCTCTGTTGAATTTGGTTCTGTAGTTTCAGTGGAGAACACAGTTGAATGTGCTGATTCCTCTGTTGCAGAGACCATTTGACTTGTGTGGATTGTGCTTTCTGTCGCTGTGGTCAAAGTTGATGTGGATCTAAATTCTGTTGTTGGAAACGAAGGAGCTGTGGAAGCAGATCCTGTGGATTGATGACTTGGTCTGGTTGACAGTTCTGATGTTTCAGTAAATTGTCCAGTTATGTCTACTGATGTGTATTTATTAGTGCTTGAGGTAATGGGTGCTGCAGAATCAGTAACTATAGTGATAAGAGTTGTTAAAGTTGTTGCTGTCTCACTAGTTGATGGTGATTGTGTCCCTTCAGTTGAGAACACAGGAGTTACTTGTGTGGATACTTCTGTTGTTGGAAATGTTTCAGTTGCACTTCCTGTGACCGGTGTTAGTGTAGCTGTGGAGATGTGTTCAGTTGTTGACAATGAAGCCGTGGTTTCATCTGTGGTTGTAAATGCTGATGATTGCTGGATTGTTTGGTCTGGTTCTTGTGAAGATTCAGAAGTGTGTCCAGTTACTTTACTCGATGTGTACTCTGTTGACGATGGTTCTGTACTTTCAGAACTGACTGATGGATGGGGTGTTATGGGCATAGATGTTGAGTAGGTGGATTGTGTTGAATGGACATTTTCAGTGGAGAACACAGTGGAATGTGCCGACTCCTCTGTTGCAGAGACCATGTGACTTGTTTGGATTGTGTTTTCTGTTGGTGTAGTCACTACTGATGCAGTTATGAATTTTGTTGTTGGAAATGTTTCAGTTGCACTTCCTGTGAACGGTGTCAGTGTAGCTGTGGAGATGTCTTCAGGTGTTGACAATGAAGCCGTGGTTTCATCTGTGGTTGGAAATGCTGATGATTGCTGGATTGTTTGGTCTGGTTCTTGTGAAGATTCAGAAGTGTGTCCAGTTACTTTACTCGATGTGTACTCTGTTGAAGTTGGTTCTGTAGTTTCAGTGGAGAACACAGTTGGATGTGCTGATTCCTCTGTTGCAGAGACCATTTGACTTGTGTGGATTGTGCTTTCTGTCGCTGTGGTCAAAGTTGATGTGGATCTAAATTCTGTTGTTGGAAACGAAGGAGCTGTGGATTGCTGACTTGGTCTGGTTGACAGTTCTGACGTTTCAGTAGATTGTCCAGTTATGTCTACTGATGTGTATTCATTAGTGCTTGAGGTAATGGGTGCTGCAGAATCAGTAACTATAGTGATAAGAGATATTAATGTTGTTGCTGTCTCACTAGTTGATGGTGATTGTGTCCCTTCAGTTGAGAACACAGGAGTTACTTGTGTGGATACTTCTGTTGTTGGAAAGGTTTCAGTTACACTTCCTGTGACCGGTGTTAGCGTAGCTGTGGAGATGTGTTTAGTTGTTGAGAATGAAGCCATGGTTTCATCTGTGGTTGGAAATGCTGATGATTGTGAAGATTCAGAAATCTGTCCAGTTACTTTACTCGATGTGTACTCTGTTGACGATGGTTCTGTACTTTCAGAACTGACTGATGGATGGGGTGTTATGGGCATAGATGTTGAGTAGGTGGATTGTGTTGAATGGACATTTTCAGTGGAGAACACAGTGGAATGTGCCGACTCCTCTGTGGCAGAGACCATGTGACTTGTTTGGATTGTGTTTTCTGTTGGTGTAGTCACTACTGATGCAGTTATGAATTTTGTTGTTGGAAATGTTTCAGTTACACTTCCTGTGAACGGTGTCAATGTAGCTGTGGAGATGTCTTCAGCTGTTGACAATGAAGCCGTGGTTTCATCTGTGGTTGTAAATGCTGATGATTGCTGGATTGTTTGGTCTGGTTCTTGTGAAGATTCAGAAGTGTGTCCAGTTACTTTACTCGATGTGTACTCTGTTGAAGTTGGTTCTGTAGTTTCAGTGGAGAACACAGTTGAATGTGCTGATTCCTCTGTTGCAGAGACCATTTGACTTGTGTGGATTGTGCTTTCTGTCGCTGTGGTCAAAGTTGATGTGGATCTAAATTCTGTTGTTGGAAACGAAGGAGCTGTGGAAGCAGATCCTGTGGATTGATGACTTGGTCTGGTTGACAGTTCTGATGTTTCAGTAAATTGTCCAGTTATGTCTACTGATGTGTATTTATTAGTGCTGGAGGTAATGGGTGCTGCAGAATCAGTAACTATAGTGATAAGAGATGTTAAAGTTGTTGCTGTCTCACTAGTTGATGGTGATTGTGTCCCTTCAGTTGAGAACACAGGAGTTACTTGTGTGGATACTTCTGTTGTTGGAAAGGTTTCAGTTACACTTCCTGTGACCGGTGTTAGCGTAGCTGTGGAGATGTGTTTAGTTGTTGAGAATGAAGCCATGGTTTCATCTGTGGTTGGAAATGCTGATGATTGTGAAGATTCAGAAGTCTGTCCAGTTACTTTACTCGATGTGTACTCTGTTGACGATGGTTCTGTACTTTCAGAACTGACTGATGGATGGGGTGTTATGGCATAGATGTTGAGTAGGTGGATTGTGTTGAATGGACATTTTCAGTGGAGAAAACAGTGGAATGTGCCGACTCCTCTGTTGCAGAGACCATGTGACTTGTTTGGATTGTGTTTTCTGTTGGTGTAGTCACTACTGATGCAGTTATGAATTTTGTTGTTGGAAATGTTTCAGTTGCACTTCCTGTGAACGGTGTCAATGTAGCTGTGGAGATGTCTTCAGGTGTTGACAATGAAGCCGTGGTTTCATCTGTGGTTGTAAATGCTGATGATTGCTGGATTGTTTGGTCTGGTTCTTGTGAAGATTCAGAAGTGTGTCCAGTTACTTTACTTGATGTGTGCTCTGTTGAATTTGGTTCTGTAGTTTCAGTGGAGAACACAGTTGGATGTGCTGATTCCTCTGTTGCAGAGACCATTTGACTTGTGTGGATTGTGTTTTCTGTCGCTGTGGTCAAAGTTGATGTGGATCTAAATTCTGTTGTTGGAAACGAAGGAGCTGTGGATTGCTGACTTGGTCGGGTTGACAGTTCTGACGTTTCAGTAGATTGTCCAGTTATGTCTACTGATGTGTATTCATTAGTGCTTGAGGTAATGGGTGCTGCAGAATCAGTAACTATAGTGATAAGAGATATTAATGTTGTTGCTGTCTCACTAGTTGATGGTGATTGTGTCCCTTCAGTTGAGAACACAGGAGTTACTTGTGTGGATACTTCTGTTGTTGGAAATGTTTCAGTTGCACTTCCTGTGACCGGTGTTAGTGTAGCTGTGGAGATGTGTTCAGTTGTTGAGAATGAAGCCGTGGTTTCATCTGTGGTTGTAAATGCTGATGATTGTGAAGATTCAGAAGTCTGTCCAGTTACTTTACTCGATGTGTACTCTGTTGACGATGGTTCTGTACTTTCAGAACTGACTGATGGATGGGGTGTTATGGGCATAGATGTTGAGTAGGTGGATTGTGTTGAATGGACATTTTCAGTGGAGAACACAGTGGAATGTGCCGACTCCTCTGTTGCAGAGACCATGTGACTTGTTTGGATTGTGTTTTCTGTTGGTGTAGTCACTACTGATGCAGTTATGAATTTTGTTGTTGGAAATGTTTCAGTTGCACTTCCTGTGAACGGTGTCAATGTAGCTGTGGAGATGTCTTCAGGTGTTGACAATGAAGCCGTGGTTTCATCTGTGGTTGTAAATGCTGATGATTGCTGGATTGTTTGGTCTGGTTCTTGTGAAGATTCAGAAGTGTGTCCAGTTACTTTACTCGATGTGTACTCTGTTGAAGTTGGTTCTGTAGTTTCAGTGTGGAACACAGTTGAATGTGCTGATTCCTCTGTTGCAGAGACCATTTGACTTGTGTGGATTGTGCTTTCTGTCGCTGTGGTCAAAGTTGATGTGGATCTAAATTCTGTTGTTGGAAATGAAGGAGCTGTGGAAGCAGATCCTGTGGATTGATGACTTGGTCTGGTTGACAGTTCTGATGTTTCAGTAAATTGTCCAGTTATGTCTACTGATGTGTATTTATTAGTGCTTGAGGTAATGGGTGCTGCAGAATCAGTAACTATAGTGATAAGAGATGTTAAAGTTGTTGCTGTCTCACTAGTTGATGGTGATTGTGTCCCTTCAGTTGAGAACACAGGAGTTACTTGTGTGGATACTTCTGTTGTTAGAAATGTTTCAGTTGCACTTGCAGAAGATCCTGGGGATTGTGGACTTGTTCTGGTAGATAGTTCTGAAGATTCAGTAAATTGTCCAGTTATGTCTGCTGATGTGTATTTATTAGAGCTTGAGGTAATGGGTGCTGCAGAATCAGTAACTATAGTGATAAGAGATATTAATGTTGTTGCTGACTCAGTAGTAGATGATGAATGTGTCCTTTCAGAAGAGGACGTTGTGGTCTGTGACGGTTCCTCTGCTGTATAAAATGTCAATAAATAAAAATATTATACTTTTCTGAATGCTGGTTCATAATCTAAACGTAAGATGTAATTTTAAAAAGTCTCTATGCAAAATAATCCTTAAAGTAAATTTTAAGCCAATGCGTAAAAGGTTATCTTTTATGGCTCTGCGTCATCACTTTTATAGGTTAATCGTAAGACTTTTATGGAATAAAATACAGATTAAAATATGTTTCTATACCAACATGCCACTCCTAAAAATCAGAACAAACAACCAGTCCCTAAACTCCATTTTGCACCATTTTTTAAAAGCACTGTGGACAGAATGAAAACTTAGTTTTTGTTTTTAAAATATTTATTGTTGTATTTTAATCCAATCTAGAGCATCTTTACTGTGTATAAATGTAATTTTAACTGTAATTGACGCCTTTTAAAATATCACCATGTCCAAAATCCCCCACGTATCAGCTCTTTTATTAAGTTATCATTTATCTGAATGTCTATTACAGTAAAGTGCTTGACAACCGAATATACAGAAATAAGTTTTCAACACATTTAAATTTTCAATCTGATCATCTTTATCTGATCCTATAAAATTTACAGACTGTATATACATCCCTGTAGAAGATTTTTATTCCACTGTTAACATACACCGACTAGGCATAACATTATGACCACCTGCCTAATATGGTGTTGGTCCCCCTTTTGCTGCCCTGACCCGTCATGCACTGTCTATTCTGACACCTTTCTATCAGAACCAGCATTAACCTCTTCAGCAATTTGAGCAACAGTTTTGTTGGATCGGATCACACGGGCCAGCCTTCGCTCCCCACGTGCACCAATGTCCCTTGGTCGTCCATGACCCTGTCGCCGGGTCACCACTGTTCCTTCCTTGGACCACTTTTGATAGATACTGACCACTGCAGACCGGGAACACCCCACAAGAGCTGCAGTTTTGGAGATGTTCTGATCCAGTGGTCTAGCCATCACAATTTGTCCCTTCATCAAACTCACTCAAATCCTTACTCTTGACCATTTTTCCTGCTTCTAACACATCAACTTTGAGGACAAAATGTTCACTTGCTGCCTAATATATCCCACCCACTAACAGGTGCCATGATGAGGAGATCATCAGTCTTATTCACTTCACCTGGCACTGCGCACAATGTTATGGCCGATCGGTGTACCTGCATTGTATGTTGATGTTTCTTCACTACTGATAATGTTTACAGTAACAAATACACCAGAAATAAATTAAATTAAATATTTGTTTGCTAAAATTGGGTTAAACTTACCAATCTGTGTTGTTGCTGGTATCAGAAGTATTACAGCCAACAGGATTGCAGGATGGAGTCTGGGTTTATTTCCTACAAAACCTTCCATTCTCATTAAACTGGCTTGTTTTGTGCTGATGAAAACGACAGTCGTCTCATTTAAGTGTCTTTTTTTCTCCGCGGTCGTATCATCGGCTTCAGGAAGGGATTTTCATACCTTTCCCGTCCACCAGATAATGAAGTGATGAGTACCGTATGTTCCGTGTGTCATCAAGTAGTTGTGAAAGGTAAGAGGCACACCTTGTGTAAACCACTGTAATATGAACAAGGGTAGAGCAATCACACCCCCCATTAAACGTAACTAAACCACAGAGTTAATAAATAAACTGCTATAAGAATCCAGCCCAGTTTTTTTAAAACGTAAGATGCTTTAAAGGAAATCTTAGAATGATCCAGGTTAAAGAAATCTCAGACAAACAGCAACCCGAGGCTGATTTAGATGTCAGGAGAGGTGTATCTCGGAAATAATGCTGCAACAGTTTATTTGTGCAATGCTTCTCCTTAACTCTTTTCCCCAGAGGAAAAAATAGGAATTTCCCCAGTTTTATTGTGTCCATGTTGATGATTGAGCGTCTTTGTCATGTTTCACCACACAGTGGAGGTTAATATGAAGCTCATATGAAAGTAGACACGTAGGACTTTAAGAATTTGTAGTGTTTCAGAAGTATTTCCTTTTTTAGCCTATTAGCGGTGATATATTCATAGAAAAATTCCAAAAGAAAATAAAAACGGTTATTTTTCTCCATACAAATGTTTGTATCTTCAAAGTAAATGTTGATCTCAAACCCGTTTCTGCTCTCTGAGATGCTCCAAGTGCTTGTTCATTTAAAAAGCAGCTCAAAGTTCATCTTCAACCAGTAAAATACTGTATAAGGTTATCCAACGAGGGAAAAACACACGTCTAAAACACACTGAAAGCCGACAGACTTGTTTTAGATCAGACTCACAGCCTGAACATCATTCATTTATTTATACTGATTGAAAACATCTCGGTGGGGGGCACGGTGGCTTGGTGGTTAGCACGTTTGCCTCACACCTCCAGGGTTGGGGATTCGATTCCCGCCTCCACCATGTGTGTGTGGAGTTTGCATGTTCTCCCTGTGCCTCGGGGGTTTCCTCCGGGTACTCCGGTTTCCTCCCCCAGTACAAAAACATGCATTATAGGTTGATTGGCATCTATAAATTGTCCGTAGTGTGTGAATGAGTGTGTGTGTGTGTGTGTGTGTGTATGCCCTGCGATGGGTTGGCACTCCGTCCAGGGTGTATCCTGCCTTGATGCCCAATGACGCCTGAGATAGTCACAGGCTCCCCGTGACCCGAGAATAGAGCGGATAAGCGGTACACAATGAATGAATGAAAACATCTCATAAGTCCGTTTCCATTCCAGTGGATGCCAGAGTACTGGGAAAAAGATTTAAATGTCTGAAATACAGTTTCTTGTTACGTGTAACACACCTGAAAAAGTTAGCAGTTGATTGTCTAAATCTAAAATTCTTTAGCACACTTGAGGTAACAGTTTAAATATTATATTGGCTCTTTTGATCCTTTCACATCAAAAAACTCTGGAAACTGAAGAAACATGGGAGCACAGGATTGGTCTGAGGAATCATTAGAGCCAATCGCTTGGCTTCTCGGTGTCACTGCATCACAGATCATTTGCATAGAGTTGAGGAAATCTCAGATCAGTGGTAAGATCACACACCGAGTCGTATCATATAGCCGCTGAAGGCTGCAACCTTCCCATGCACTCGTCAGCAGGGACATGATTTCCAACTGAGGTGGAGAAGTCCATTTATTACACATGATTTCTGTTCTATAAACAGACTTTCTCAGAGCCCATAAATGATTGTTGGGCAAACGTTTTTTTATTGCCTCATAGTCATAACACCCACACCTCTGTTTGCTGTTTCAATTTAATCTGAATATGGATCATGCCTAGGATAAAGAAAATATTTCCTGGTAATTGTTCTCTTATTCCTATTAACCATCAGGTCAGATGCATGAAAATAGGAGGGACGTGAAGCCGTGAGCCTCGTGCACTGGGATACTGGTGTGATTTATTCTCATTTATTTTACTTTAATGTGAAAATTTGGCATAATCTCTATCAGATACATGACATTAAAGCTGCTTTGAAAAAGAAAGGATTTTTTTTTTAATCCTGATACTTGTGGGATAAAATATTTTTACTCACAAATTTTCTTCACATTTTAATGACATTTATTTAACTAAATACACATCACAGTACAGTTTAACTGATATATATATATATATATATATATATATATATATATATATATATATATATATTTAAAAAAACAAGCGTTAGACCATCAGGAGGAGTTGCAGTCTCTCATTAGATCACGTGAGTGGAAGCTTCTAAAATGATGCTGGAAAAGAAGAAATTGTGTTGTTTTTTTTTAGCCGTTAAGATTAAACACTACTGTTCTGCCTGCTTCTCATCTTCATCTTCATCCTGAGGCATCGCTTCCTGTTTCAAAGCTGCTGCTGCTTTCCTCCGTTCTGCCTGTGTGATGGTCATGGGGTGCAGCGGGAAAAATCCGGCCAGTCCTGAAATACATGAAACGCAAAGAAAACTGTTAAAACGTCGTCATTTCAGAACCAAACAGGTTTCCTAAGCTGATGCACTGACCCAAAAGCTTGGCCACGGGTTTAGTGGGATGAGCGCCGCATCCCATCCAGTACTTGATCCTGTCGTAGTTGAAGCTGACGAGTTTCTCGTTGTAGACGTTGGGGAGCGGGTCGTACGATCCCAGCTGCTCGATGTATTTTCCGTCTCGTGCCCTTTTGTTGTAGGCGGCCACGATACGGTAAAACGGTCTGTTGGTGGCGCCACCCAGCGCCAGGCGGATAACCACATGACCTCCGTGGTACTTCTTCAGTAATAATGATGCTGTGCACGAACAGACACAATCTAGGTTTTCATGATGGAATCATAATCGTAATATAAATCCACATTGAGCATATTTCTGGGGAAAATACGATCAGGTTCAAGTTTTTAAAAGATAACTTACAAAAGACAGACTTAGACTTTTAAACGTAGACTTTTTATGTCTACAATTTAATTAAACTGTAAATATTATGATAGCATCACATTCTTTAGAAACATCAGAATCATTTCAGTATCAGGTCGAATTCATGAAGCATCGAATCCTATGATGAAATGAGGCGAGGGTTAGGGTTCGGAGTGATGCTTTTATTCCAACTGGTTCATATGAAGTTCAGCTTCATTTTTAAGACCTCACAGGTCGTATGTTTATTCCGAGCATTTATTTATACTGTCAGTGCACAAAGCAAGGTCCATAAAGACATGGATGAGTGAGTTTGGTGTGGAGGAACTTGACTGGCCTGCACAGAGTCCTGACCTCAACCCCATAGAACACCTTTGGGATGAATTAGAGCGGAGACTGCGAGCCAGACCTTCTCGTCCAACATCAGTGCCTGACCTCACAAATGCGCTTCTAGAGGAACGGTCAAAAATTCCCATAAACACACTCCTAAACCTTGTGGAAAGCCTTCCCAGAAGAGTTGAAGCTGTTATAGCTGCAAAGGGCGGGACAACTCCATATTACATTCATGTGTGTGTAAAGGCAGACGTCCGACTTTTTGGCCTGGCTCGCAGTCTCTGCTCTAATTTATCAGGTTGAGGTCAGGACTCTGTGCAGGTCAGTCAAGTTCCTTCACACCAAACTCGATCATGAATTCAATGATTTGGAGGAGTGTCCCAAAACTTTTGGCAACATAGTATATATTTCATCTAAAAGCCTGTAATTAGCTTCTGTAGTCTGTTCAAACGTTAGAGAAACTCTGGCCATAATCTCGAAATATAATACCTTTAAATTCTTTATAATACATAAGATTTTGACACATAATAAATACTTACACAGATGCACCATCGTTCTGTTTCAGTCCTAGAAAAACAAATAATAAAGCGCAAAAAAGCAATTAATCTCAAGATTTCTCAATGACTTCACAATTTGCAGGAGTTATAACAATAAAATATAAGTTTAAATCCTACAACGTACGAATTCTCATAAAGAATATGAACAAACCCTGCGCACTGCTACGTGCTAAACAGCCACTTACTTGGATTAACTTTCTTATCTCAAAAAATTAATTTCTCACTTCAAAGATTTTGACTCACTTTGTATAAAGTCTTGGAAAGGTATTTCTTGTAGGAGAAATTACGAGTCGTTTGGTAAAACAGCACCGTGGACATCAACAACATGACATTTGCAAGGGCGCCGCCATTTTTTTTTGAGTCATTAAATTTAACCGGAAGTTACATTTAACTTGCAGTTCCACGGATTGTCCACTTGATGGCGACAATGTACTGTTTTGTTTTTTGTTTATTTTTGTTTTTTTACATGACAAGGCTTCTACAGTAAACGTATCATTTGAAAATATTAATTTTGTACGGCAAATAAAATACATGATTATAATTTTAAATTAATTTGAAATGTGGTAATCGTTTAAATAACGTTTTTATTATTTTTTATGTTTAAAAGTTGTTTTTAAACCTCTGTTTTCTAACCTATTTCTTAAAATTTATTACAAGGTAGCTATTACATGAAATCAAAGTGATAAATAACACAAAAGTAGGATTTTTTTGTAGGAAAACAATAGCAGTAATACAGACTGTGATTACACCACACTTTCAGAAAAGGAAGAAAAAAAGATGCATCCAACTAAATGCGTCCTACATGGTGAACAGGCCGAGGACGATCATCTCCGAGCGAGCATTTATTCCACTTTTTGAGGCTTTTTAGGATGCAGGATAGTATGTGAGGGTCTATTAGTGATGCTCAAAAAAAAGGAAAAGCACAATTTCAACTGAATGCATATTGTTATTATTGTTATTACTATTATTATTTTTACCTAATTACTGTTTAGATGATTGTGGAACATTTATTCATACCTCAGGGCACCAGGACACGGTTAAAAGACACCAGCAGATTTCCTGTAGACTGTGAGGAATTGAAATGTAATGATTTCAAGAATTTCTTTAAAATAATGCTTGAGGGTGTCAGTAATTCTGGCATGTATTTTGTTGATAGAAGAAATCAAACATTCCATGGCAGGCTGCTTTAGGAAAATAACCAGCAACGAAGTTACTTCGACCACAAAGTCAATAATTTACTGATGTTTATTATAGAAACAATGAGCGAATTAATACATACCTGTGATTTTGTAGCTGCAATTCTGTCATTTCTGCTGGTGTAAAAAAAAAAAAAAAAATTTCTTAAACAAACAGATGATGTGATGCAAGATTATACATTTAGGAGGCATTTCCCCATATACATAAATAAAAATAAATAATTTAGATTAATTTATATTAAATGCAAACATTGTAAAAAAAAAAAAAAAAATCCTTCAGATTAAATAAAATATTTACAAAAAGGTTAAATTAAAAAATTGTAAAAAACAAAAAAAAACAAAAACAAAAAAAAACAAAGTAAAACTTATGTTTTTTCTATAAATTGTAATAGAAAAAACTACCATAAAATTATTTTCCTATTTTTGACTTATTCCATATCATTAATTCATCTGTTTTTTGTTTTTTTATAACAATCATTTGATTTTATATATAATTTTGATCTTTCGGATAACTACAGGAAAAAAATCTGTTTTGTTATAATAATAATATTATTATTATTATTATTATTATTATTATTATTATTATTATTATTAACAAAACAACAACAACAATAATAATAATTACTATTATTATTATTGTTGATGTTATTTTTATTGTGGTTATTGTCATTATTATTATTATTATTATTATTATAGGTATTAATATTATTATTTTCAGCACTGCTCTTGTTGTATGTGTTCTTTACTCTGATTGGTCAGAATTTTGGATTTATTTTCTATAACAGCAACTCTGCCAGTATTAATGTGTTGATTTTTTTCCCCATAAGGTAAAAAGGACATTTAATTTAATTAAAGGTTTCATTTATAGAAGGAGTCCCCAGTGTCAGCGCTTTGTAACAGACAGTTTGCGCTTTTTCTCAATAAGACAACAAGCTGGAAATGTTTATCGATGCTACGAATGAACTCAAAAAATGCAAAAAATTAGAGCATTTTCCTCTAACAGAACCACATGCTGCTGTGTTTTATTTTTTATTTCTACCAGTTTATTAAAGAAAAAAAAAGATGGAGGTCATTTTTTACTCAGCATATAGATAGATAGCCGTCGTAATTCTTCTATCGCTCCATCATTGTTCTGCACAGACTTTCACGTCTGTAATAACGTTTAAGAAGCAATTTCCTTCCACACCTAACCTCATGCAGTTTAAGTCGTTTGGCCTGAAGAAACGTAGATGGAATCTACAAGTGCGCTTGTGTTTATATGCATAGAAGTGGCCTGGAGGTGCGCAGAAACAAATCACCAATCACCCTTATCCACTTTAAAAGGCTTTATGCAGTTAAAAGGCCTTTTTGAGCCGGCCAGATTGGATGAGCGCTCGCTTTTAAGATGTACACTTTGAGCTTTACGGCCATCCAGACAGCTCCAGCAGATGATAGTCATACTTCATTAGAGGAAAGAGCCCTTGGCCCTGTGTGTGTGTGTGTGTGTGTGTGTGTGTGTGTGTGTGTGTGTGTGTGTGTGTGTGTGTGTGTGTGTGTGAGGAGGACACTTCACTCTGGTTCCCCGGGTCACACTCCTGAGAGCAGGACGAGATGGTGAGGTCAGATGGCTCCTGTTTATCAGGAAGAGCCGAGTTCCAGAGCGAAGAGAAGAGTGAGCACTTTGTGTTAAAGTTGTGTAACAGTGTAGTGGAGTTAACAACACCGCAGCGTCCCGCCAGGCGATGATGAGACGACAACGTAAACATTCTGATCCTGATGATAAAGGTGAAGCAGCACTTTCACTGATGTCATTTACTGATAAAACTGTTTTTTTTTTTTTCAGCTTCATTTTTTTGAAGGAAAAAATGAGGAAAATTGCCATTTAAACCCCTTGCAAGAACTTCAAAAGGGCTAATCAGGAACTCAGCAGGGACTTAATTCGGGTCAGTGGATCTCGATGCCGGTTTAATTTCCATGGCGTACTGGTCAGAACAGGAAGATTGTGTCGAGTGTAGTCTTACATCCTTACATTACATATTTATCACTTATCCAATACAACCACTTTAGGAGGCTAAGAACCTTTAATTACCCAATGATCCTCTTAAAGAACCTTTATTGTGTACTAAGATAGCTAAATGTTGAACACCAGACAGGTTCGAGGTGTTATGTGTGTTAAACGTCAGTGTTCTGTGGAGGACATACAGCCGGTCACTTCATCTGGTCCAGACTGATCAGGTTAGTAGAAAACTGTTGGTGTTCTTTGGTAGAGTCTCTGCAGAACCCATAAAGTTTCCGTCTAGAACCTTACAATGAGCTGTTTTCCTGTTAGAAAGGTTCCAAATCAGTGCAGAATGAGAGAATAAAATTGCTGAACTCTTTGAAGAATCCTTAAAGAACCATTTTATGAGTACACCAAACTCCTGACAAGAAGAAAATAAAGAGTAATACTTTGGAATTTGTTCTGTGAATGAAAGGGAGGGAAGTGGAACAGTAAGGTTACAGGGTGAAGAGGTGAAGAAGGTACAGGAGTTTAAGTGCTTGGGGTCAACAGTCCAGAGTAATGGAGAGTGTGGGAAAGAGGTAAAGAAGCGAGTGCAGGCAGGTTGGAATGGGTGGAGAAAGGTGTCGGGAGTTCTGTGTTGCTTTCGGCTGCTCCCTGTTCAGGGTCGCCACAGCAGACCAACTGGTCCGCACAACAACTTGGCAAATGTTTTATGCCAGATGCCCTTCCTGACGCAACCCTCCCATTTTTCCGAGCTTGGGACCAGCACTGCATCCAGTGGCTGGGAATTGAACCCGGGCCTTCCGCATGATAGCCGAGAAACCTACCACTGAGCCACCAATGCCTCCTATGTTGGGAGTTCTCTGTGATAGGAAAATATCAGCGAGAATCAAGGGGAAGGTGTACAGGACAGTGGTGAGACCGGCCATGCTGTATGGTTTAGAAACAGTGCCACTGAGGAAGAGACAGGAGTCAGAGCTAGAGGTAGCAGAGCTGAAGATGTTGAGGTTCTCTTTGGGAGTGACAAGATTGGACAGGATTAGGAATGATTACATCAGAGGGACAGCTCATGTTGGACGTTTGGGGGACAAAGTTAGGGAGGCCAGATTAAGATGGTTTGGACATGTTCAGAGGAGGGAGAGTGAGTATATTGGTAGGAGAATGTTGGACATGGAGCTGCCAGGCAGGAGGCAAAGAGGAAGGCCAAAGAGGAGGTATATGGATGGAATAAATGAGGATATGAAGCTAGTGGGTGCAAGTGTTGAGGATGCAGAAGAAAAAAGAAGAAGAAGAAGAAGACTTTGGAATTTGTTCCAGACACCAGTTACCATGTCAGTTATTACACCACTTTATACACCAGGCATTATACAGTTAATAGACCACTCATTACACCAATTATTACACCAAATACACCAGTTATTACAGTTAATACACCGATTATTACACCAGTTTTTATACAGTTAATACACCAGTTATTGAACCAGTTATTACACGTTAATATGCCTGTTATTAAACCACTTGTTACTACACCACTTACATCAGTTAATACACCAGTTATTACACAGTTAATACACCAGTTATTAAACTAGTTATTACACCGTTAATATGCCTGTTATTAAACCACTTGTTACTTATTACTACACCACTTATTACATCAGTTAGGACACCAGTTATTACATAGTTAATAGACCAGTTATTGCACCAGTTATTATACCATTAATATGCCTGTTCTTAAACCACTTGTTACAACACCTCTTATTACATCAGTTAGTACACTATTTAATGCACCAGTTATTACAACTGTTATTACAGCCACTCTTGGATAACAGGTTCTTTAAAGGATTCTTGGAGTTTCTTTTTAGAAAGCTCAGACCCAGTGTCTCTACAGATAAACATTTATTCAACTTTATTATGTCTGTCATTATTTATTGTATTCTAATGTTTCTATATTTTATTATATATATATATATATCTTTTTTTTTTTTTTATTGATTCATTGTAATACATTGAACCTTGAAAAAACATTTTTCTTTCAAATATGCATTTAGAAATGTCTGAATGAGAGAGAAAAAAACAGATGGGAAAACCCTGTTGGGTTCTACAGAGAACCTGTAAATATGTTTTGTTTAATTGAACACGTGTAAGTTCATGTGTAAAGGGTTCTGATGGTTCTCTGGATGGTTAATGGTAACTTTATGTCCTACAAAGCACAAAGGACAAATGAGGATTGTTTAAAGGTTTTAAACATTGTAGTGATTCTATTATTACGTTATTACTAACAGGTTATAAACAGTGATCATTTGAAAGCACTGTTATAAACAAAGTTATAAAAACAGCATGAGTGACTTTGCAGATCTCTAATTCAGACTGATTTCTGGTGTTAGGTTCCTGTGTATAAATTTATATTCACAGTGTGTGTGTGTGTGTGTGTGTGTGTGTGTGTGTGTTTTTTAAGATAATTGAAGTGTATGCTTGATCTAATGCATGACGGCGTTCATGATGATTAATATAACTCGAAGATACTCATGCGCATAACTGTTAACATTTTAGTCAGTAGGTTAAAAGCCTGTGTTTTATGCGACAGAGAAGCTAGGGATTATGTTTCAAACCACAACAATAAAAATTTTCACTTACTTTTGAACAAAACAGGTAAACAAAATATTTTTCACATTTCTGTTTTTAAATCTTTTGGCCTGATGTTGTCACTCATTTTATTTATTTATTTATTTGTTTGTTTGTTTATTTAGTGCATGTCATTATTGTTATTTTCAATAAAGTATGAAGAAGATCTTGGAATATTTATTTTATTATTATTATTATTATTATTATATTATTATTATTGTTGTTGTTGTTGTTGTTGTTGTTGTTGTTGTTGTTGTTTTTTTATTGTTATAAATGCAAACTCAAGCCATTCCCGAGTATCATTCGTCCACTAGCCGAGCCGGACATTGACTGATCTCCACTTTCACTGCACTGTTTTATAAAGATGTGTATCTCTGACCCTCTCGCTATCTCTAATGAAAATGTGAAGCCTAACAAGCAGCAGCTCTCTTCTACTACATGACATCTTACACCCTCTCTCTCTCTCTCTCTCTCTCTCTCTCTCTCTCTCTCTCTCTCTCTCTCTCTCCGGCCTCCTGGATAAAATAATTCTGCCGAGGAAGCAATAACACATTGACATAATTCTCAGCAGATGTGAGCGTGCCTCGGCAAGTTAACAAGGTCCATGGGGAGGGCCGAGAGCCGCCGCCATGGCAGTGTGAGCTGTGAGCAACGAGGAGATGAGGTGAGATGAGATGGTCCATGGAGATTTAGGAACACCTCTGGAGTTCACTCAGGTATCTGATACATACTGTTAACTTTAATTGTGAGACTTCTGGACTTTTTTTGTGTGTGAAACATTAGAGGAGGAATGTGTTGCAGTGTAAGTCACTTCATGCGTGTGTACTATAAGCTTTCTAATACTTAGTTTTGCTTTTAACTTTCTGTTTAAAATAAAATCTAAACATCTGTGAAGACCTTTTGTAACCTGCATGCAGTGTATCTTTAAAGCTTTCCCTAAATTCTAACTACACAAAATTTCCACATTTTATTATTAATGATAGAAAGGGGACTTTCTCAAGCAACTAGGAGAGGTTTAGTTCAATTCCCCAAAAACTCCATGTGCAGTGTTTATGAGAACAGTGTAGCTCATCATTTACTCTCTAATCCCTCTGGAGAAACACTTAAAGGTTCCTGTGAAAAA
>JAUCMX010000023.1:1574854-1624854 GCA_033459395.1 Hemibagrus guttatus | reverse complement strand
CGGTAAGACTTGAACAGGTTAAGCATTTCATTTTAACACAAATTCAGCATTTTTGTTGCGTCGCACTTTAACAGAAATGACACGACGTTCAATTTTACATAAACAGCTTGGTGTCTTAAACAAAGCACTAATATAAACTGCATGGATCATCAGCCCAAATTCATAGGGACTGGTCACTTAACCGTGGGTCACGTTTTAAATCAGAATGAAATCAAATTATGTTAGAAGCCATTTTAGGGAGGAAGATCCACGGTGTCAGCTCAGAACATGATGGGTTTCTGTTCAGAACAACTCGTCCTAATGCGGATTTTAATTCGATCTGATTCACGATGCTGCGTGTTTACGGTGTGAGGAAAAAGGCATTCACAGACTTTTATTCTCAGGAAGTGTTGACACTGATATTTCTGTTTCATTTCATTGTAGTGAGAAAAAAAAACAATAAAAGAACACTAGAAATTGACAAAGGATCTAATTTAAAGCTTTAAAGGTACATGACACATTAAGCTTTTCAGGTAGAAAGGTACAGAAATTTTATCCATGAAGGTACCATTGCGTGTGTGTGTGTGTGTGTGTGTGTGTGTATCATGGTGTTTTATTTTAATTTAGGAAGACTTCTAGACTTTAGACGTGATCGTTTCATGTTCTATAGGATCATGCGTATATATGTGTGTTTATATAGCAAATCCATACATTCTGTGATGTGGAGGGTTTGATCGATACTCCGGTTGTTCAATAAAAATCGTACTATATTTTTTCTCCCTTTACATTAATTATTTTATTTAGACAGTTACTCAGGTGACTGGGATTAATGGTAAACGACAGGATCTGAAACAGAGCGAGAGAAATATAGCTTGCAGTGGAGATGGTGTGTGTGTGTGTGTGTGTGTGTGTGTGTGTGTGTGTGTGTGTGTGTGTGTGTGTGTGTGTGTGTGTTTGTGTGTGTTCATATGATTAGAGCGAACGTTTAGCATACATCTCAAATCAGAGATGAACGAAAAGTCGGTTTGACATTTCCTGTGTGTTTGGAGGAGGAGGAGGAGGAGGAGGAGGAGGAGGGATGGCTGTGTGAAGCGGACTCTATGTGCGAGCGTCCTTTTCCTGTTTCCTCTCATTGGTAGCCAGCTCCGAGGCTTCACCTCCTCTTTTCAAACGGAATTAAAAGAAAGGCCAGAGAGCCTATCGGTGCGCTCCGGCTCGCTTCCCTCCCTCCCTCCCTCCCTCCCTCCCTCCCACCGCCATGCTCCAAAGTTGGGCCACTTCAGCTACTCCTGGGAGCTTAGCAAAACCAGCAGACCTCTGACTGAGTCGAGGCAAACATCTAAACATCATCCATCTCCATTCACTTTTTCCTCTTTGCATACTTTGTAAAACACGCAGGGTTTTTTTTTCCATCCAGCGCGCGCCTGAACGCACAAGTGTGTGTGTGTGTATGTGTGTGTTTGTGTGTGTGTGTGTCTGTGTGTGTGTGCGTGCGTGTGTGTGTTTGTCTGTGTGTGTGACTTTTTTGGGGGCTATTTTCTGAGCGCGTTATTTACTTCTCGGTTTCTGGAATCTCCTTTTTTTTCGTGCATGGCTTTTTAAAACACTGGACCTGTAGTAGCTGTAGTTTCTTCTGGTTAAGCGATACTGGACCTAACTCTCTCAACATCACTAGGGACTGTTAAATATTTGTAGAGTAGCTGAAATGGCTACTTTACCAGGAACAGTTCCTCGGATGGTTCGGCCAGCACCGGGCCAGAACTACCCCCGCACTGGATTTCCCCTGGAAGGTACAACTTTTATGACTTTTTGCTGTTTTTTTTTTTTTTTTTTTTTTTTTTTTTTAAAGATCGCTTTACAAAACCTTTAAACTACTTACGCACACTGTTTATTTATAAGAGCTGGTCGAATTTTACAATGGAAAGCTCTGGGAAAGGAGAACGCAAAGAGACCTAAGATCAAACGTGAATATTTTGGGCAACACCGCATCAAATATTCTAGCAAGTTGTGTTAGCATCCCTGGGGCTCTGCATCAGAATTTCAGATAAAAGTTTACTGATCCCGAAGAAACTGTTTGCGCCAAATTACTCCAGACAAGTACAATGATATATGAGTTTTGTGAAATTTAGTAAAACACTAAAATAAACCCTATAGTATGTAATTTTCTAATAGGATTTCGAAAATAAAAACAAAATTTTAGGTAAATAAATTCATATACACTTAAAGATCAACATGCAACAGATCGAGCATTGCGCAACAATATTTTTAAAGCTCATATAATTACAGAAAAGTGGTTTAATTGTATTACATTAAAAATCTAGCAGTTTGCACTCAGGGGTTGCTGCAAATATCCAAAAAACACACGCACGCATAAAGAGTCAGGAGGTGCACGCCGGGCTGCAGCACTGAACGGGAATGTGATGAGACGGAGTTCGTGCTTAAGTGCCGTTTGATGGAAAATGTTCAAACTCACGATCCTCGCGTCTGCACTCGAGCTTCGGGATTTAGTGAAGTAGTCTGCAAGTAAAAACACACAGCTAAGAGACGGCTCAAAGGATCACGCCAATATTTGTACTGCATGACTAGGAATAATCAAGGTGCAAAGTGCATGCGCCTTTCAGTGCCTCTTGAATGCGAAATGCGCCGCTTAAGTGTCCTAGTGCCTGAAAAGATGCATGTTACAGGACAAATACATGGAGTGTGTCTGGCATGTGTCTGGTTCGGGAAGGAGGGGAGGGAGGGATATAACGGAAATGGCTTTAATAATTGTCGTATATTTTTTTAACTCTTCATTCATGCGCAATTCCAAACCATAGCCAAAGGGTCGTGCACAAATAAAAAAAAAACAAAAAAAAAACCAACAACAACAAAACTACTGACTTTATGTGTAACTTCCTTGTTAACTTTGTGCGACGTGTCTGATTTGTGTTTTTGTCACGGAGCAGTGTCCACCCCGCTGGGCCAGGGTCGAGTCAACCAGCTCGGCGGCGTGTTCATCAACGGGAGGCCTTTACCGAACCACATCCGACACAAGATCGTGGAGATGGCGCACCACGGCATCCGGCCCTGCGTCATCTCTCGACAGCTGCGGGTTTCCCACGGCTGCGTCTCCAAAATCCTCTGCCGATACCAGGAGACGGGTTCGATCCGGCCCGGAGCCATAGGGGGGAGTAAACCCAGGGTAAATCATAACCTATAGGTTCAAATCCTAAACATGGCATCAACAAGGGGAAAACAAACTCAATAAACTTTCATTTTCTGCAAATTGTTACTTACACGTGGTGTCTACGCCCTAACGCAAGCTCGCACACATTTCTCGCTGGCGTGGTGCCGTCAAGGTTAGATCTTTATTATGCGTTTTCAGTATGCATCTATAGCTTTAAAATCTTTTTGGTGCACAGTTTTAACCTTTACTTTAAAGGTTGATTAAAGGCACACAGCATGCGTATTCATTTTTCCAGAAAACCATACATATTAAATTAACAAAATGTGTACATTATATTCGGTTTAAAGATATAAAGATAGAAGTACGACAGCGACAAGCGTAGTTTCCTTTTTTCCTAATCATTTGCATATATGGAGGATATATATATTTATATATACATAATTTGCATATTTCTTTTGTACAAGAAACGTGTTGTTTTATGTACTTGAGTGTCGCCTTCACTCTCAGAAACAGGTCTGCTTTTCCATGCTCCATACTTTTTGTACCTTTAGTGTGGACGGTGCTTGCGTGTGTACCTTTAATTAGCTTCAAGACTTTAAAGGTTCATCAGAGGTGATTAAGTTCCATCTTAAATTGTTTCGAAAGTATACAGATAGCGGCTGAAGGTACAGAAGAGAAGCGATAGGGAAAAGGTGCAAGCTGGTAGTTTATGATTTCCGAGAGTGTTGCGTGAAATGGGAAAAGTCGGGAAGGTTTAGATTTTGAGTAAGAAAATAACAAATGAACGTGTGTGTAAGCGGGTTTGGAGATTATATAAAACAGTATAAAACAGCGAGATTCTTTATATCAGTATGGATTGTATAACATTTTTATTTTATTTATGGCGCATTACTGAACTATGGAATTAAAATCTTTTCATTTTCCTGTTTTTTTTTTTTTTTTGGTGGAAAATCGCCGCTGGACACTAAAGCAGGTGGCAACGCCCGACGTGGAGAAAAGGATCGAGGAATACAAGCGCGAAAACCCGGGCATGTTCAGCTGGGAGATCCGCGACAAGCTGTTGAAGGACGGAGTGTGTGACAGAAGCACGGTTCCTTCAGGTGAGGCCTCATCTGGTAAGCACACTTTTCTTCCTACTGACACCTATAATGCCCACACACACACACACACACACACACACACACACACAGCTGGACGCGTACGAAATTTTATATATATATATATATATATATATATATATATATATATATATATATATATATATATATTATATATATATATATATATATATATATATATATATATATATATATATATATATATATATATATTTTTTGTGTGTGTGTGTGTGTGTGCGTGTGTGTGTGTATGTGTGTGTGTGTGTGTGTGTGCATGAATATTCTAGATGTTTCTATGGAAATTAATTAATCTACACACGAGCATCAGCGAATTTTATATTTCATTGATTAAAGCAAAACCTGGACATTCCCTTCACGCAACGTTTGTTTTTAATTACTCACGTTTCCACGTGTCGCATGGTTTTATTCCTCACACTTAGGTGTTAAATGCGTGTTTTTGTTTTTGTTTTTTAATTATGTAAATTTGTTAATATCTATTTGTGTGTGTTTTGTTTTTCTTTCTTTTCTTTTTTTTTTTTTATCTCAGTGAGCTCCATCAGCCGGGTATTGAGAGCACGTTTCGGAAAGAAGGATGATGATGATGATTGCGATAAGAAGGATGAAGACGGAGAGAAGAAAACGAAGCACAGCATCGACGGCATTTTGGGAGACAAAGGTGAGTGTTTTAATAAGTACTTATTGTGTTATTAATCATTAATGTGTTTGTCGGGTGAGTGTCCTTTCGCTCTTGCGCTGCTTCATTGTGGAGAGTTCTGATGATGATGATGATGATGATGATGATGATGATGATGATGATGATGATGATGATGATGGTGTAGAGGTATGAGCGCTCTGTTGGAGTTCCTCCTCGGCACACAGGAAACGGCTGTGATTAGCCATGCTGTTAGCCACTCAGTCCTTCACTCAATTATTTATGAAGCCCTGACGTAAGGTATTTAGCGCCGTCAGTTCATTTGTGCAGCTCATCACTCGCTCATTTTAACCACCGGCCTCGACAGCTGACAGCTGACCAACAATCTGTCAGTAAAGCCGTCACTTTAAATCACCAGTGTGTCTGTCGTTTCAAATACACCGTGTAATTAAGCAATAATAATAATAATAATAATAATAATAATAATAATAATAATAATAATAATAATAGTAATAATAACAATATATAGCGTGCACAATATGTTTTTCTACTTTATAGAAATTTTATTGCATTATTGCAATATTATTCTTGTGTTGTTTTATATGTAAATGATAAAATAATAAGAATAATAAAATATAAAAACACCACAATTACATAACAACTGCTAATATTATAATAACAGTATTTATTTATTTCATTGTAATAGTTAAAATAAAAAATTATTATTTTTTTCAATATAAATATTAATATAAAAATAAAATAGCAAATCATAATGATAAATAACAAATATTATTTATTGCATTATTGTAATTGTTTTATAACGGACAGTGGAATATTATTATCTACAATGACATTATAGCATTTTGTAATGGCTTTAATAATAACTGATCATAATGAGTAATAACTGAACCTATATTATTATTATTATTATTATTATTATTATTATTATTATTATTATTATTATTATTACTATTACTACTACTACTACTACTACTACTAACAGCAACAACAACAACAACAATAATAATAATAATAATAATAATAATAATAATAATAATAATAATAATAATAATAATATAATATCTCAAACCCAACGATGCTTTACAATTTTAAATAGTGAAACAAATATATATTTGTTTTTATATACAAGACTTTTACAATACTGTTAAACCACTACAATATAATACTTTGGTAGTAATATTTCCTTTTCAGCTCGACTGTAGTCGTTGTCTTGCTTTATCCACGGAACTGAGTAGTGGAATTTTCTTGTAAAAATAATAGCTCTCACATGTGCATGTTGTTCAGTGTCTATGGTTGTACTTTAACACAGGAAAATCTCCGTGTAGACTTCAGACTTCAGAAATGCGTGAAATGTTAATGAGGAATGGAACAATCTCTTTTTCTCTTTTTCTGGAGTTCTCTTTTCCTTCATATTTTTATGATAATGCAGCATGAATATAGAGTGAAATTCACTTGTTTTTGCTCTTTTTATGTTTGTGTTTGTCCTTGTAGCACATCGTAGTGTACTTGCTTAAAACCTATTTATGAACAATAATCAGTGTTGTTGTTCTTTCGGCAGTATATGCCTATTTATTTGAAATATGAATCAGTCATGTATTATTATTATTATTATTATTATTATTATTATTATTATTATTATTATTATTATTGACAGTTAGTATGTAGATAATATGTACCACAGCAGCATTAGTGACTGTCCTGCAGTTTTTACACGGCAGATAATTATTTCGGAATTAAACGGGATGATGTTTTGACCGCATGTAAGTCAAGTTTGCACAATGAACAATTCTCTAAAATCAGGTTATTTTTTTAAAACATGTATTTTGATTGATATGAAGTAGGTGCATGCCTGTGTTAGAGCTTTGTGCCTGCGTGTGTGTGTGTGTGTGTGTGTGTGTGTGTGTGTGTGTGTGTGTGTGTGTGTGTGTTTAATGATTCTCTCTAATCTGCCTTAATAGCATCGTGTCGCGCTTTTCAGTCCGAGAAAGTTAGCACTTAGAAAAAAGTTAATGCTTATTAGTGCGCGCGCGCGCGTGTGTGCATGTGTGTGTGTGTGTGTGTGTGTGGGGTGTGTGTGTGTGTGTGTGTGAGAGAGAGAGAGAGAGAGAGAGAGAGAGAGAGAGAGAGAGAGAGAGAGAGACAGAGAGAGAGAGAGAGAGAGAGTTGTAATAGCCGCCGGGTTTAGTCGCTGGTCCTATACGAGGCGCATTTTATCCTCCATCACATTGCACTCGCTCAGGTTTCGAGCACAAACCCAGTGTTCAAGATTAAACTCAACTCTTTATTTATTTTCACTTTCATCTCTAAAACGGCTCACCGCGGATTTACGCCTGGAGCGTAAATTCAAGGGATTTTAGTGTATTTTGTGTACGCGGTATTTATTTATTTATTTATTCATTCATTCATTCAAAATAATGTATTTGTAAACACTGCATATTTTCAGACCGATATTTCCAAGTGGTCAGATGACTGTCAGATGTATCGTATACGTATTTATTAACTGCACTTCAGTGACGAGTTAAAACTCTAATACAATACCAGTGCTGAAATAACTCAGTGGTTGTGTTTAAACAGCGTGGATCCTTTTTTTCTCTCAATAAGACAAAGCGCCTAATTTCAACTCCTGATATCAGCTTCACCTGACATCCTCATTACGCAAACACAACACACGTTTAGAGCGTTTGGCCTCAACCTGGCAAGCTTAATTACCCTCTAACGGGTTCTGACCAGGCGGCCCAGCTCTCTCTCTCTCTCTCTCTCTCTCTCTCTCTCTCTCTCTCTCTCTCTCTCTCTCTCTCTCTCTCTCTCCCTCTCTCTCTCTTTCTGACAGCTCACCTGGTCCTCCTTTTGTCTGTCAGGCGCAAGAAAAGGAATAATAAAAATAATACTAATAATAATAAGTGAATAAATGCGACGTGTCTGTTTATCGGGAACCATCTGCACCAGTCGCACCAGTACAAGGACGCGTCAGAGAGATAGAGAGGCCATGGACACTTCAGCAAACCGGAGGATTACCTGAGGTTCTCAATCTAATCAAACAGAGGCCAGGCGGGATTTAGCGGCGCGCTGAGGGGATAATAACGCGCGGCCAGAGCACAGATAGTCCTGCTGGGGCTGTCGGGCAGCAGGCTCGCTTTCACTGTGCATATTCAATTAAAGATAGATCCCTGGCACCCGAGGATATTCCGGACACAAAAAGAAAAAGGAGACAAAAGAATGTTTGAATAATCAGATATCACTGTCACGGAGCGCCAGGAGAAAATCACCCGGGTCGCGTTTTAAGCATAATAAAGGACAGTCACATCACGTCAGTGTTGCCCGTGTTGAATTAACCCGTGCTGTGTAGAATAAACTCTCCCAGGGTAGAATTAACCCGTGCTGATTAGAATTTACTCTCCCAGGGTAGAATTAACACCTTAAATATATGAACTTTGCATTAAATATTAGTGGCCTACTGAGATTCGTATGGTGATGAACATAAAAAAAAATCGCAAAATGTAGTATTAACACTTAAAAATGACAAAACTGTAAAATGAGCACGTACAGAGTATAAGCAACTCTCCCGGGTTTTAATGAATATATCAGGTGTAATATATTGTTTAATATTGACACTCATATAACCCGCAGTTTTGAATTAACACTTAAAAGAGGCACATTTCCATGTTGCTGTCGAGAAAATGCAGCTTTTGTTACCTGTAAAGGTGTACGTGGTTTACCTGTAAAACTTTATATATATAAGGTAGCCTAATAACCATGCAATTTGTTAATGTTTTTAACTGTATGCAAATATCAGTGTGCATTTAATATTTGAGCAATGACAATGAGCAATATATATATATATATATATATATATATATATATATATATATATATATATATATATATATATATGAATGAATAAAAGTACTCAGAAAGAGAAGGGCAGGGGAATGAGTAAGGAAACTTCAAACAAATCCATCTGAAATAGTGTGTGCGTGTGTGTGTGTGTGTGTATGTGTGTGTGAGGGCGAGATTTAGCGAAAGTATGGCGAAGTTATTTAGCTATTAATAACATTTTTCCCCGGGCGCATGAAGAGTCACTCCATGCGCACTTTTCGCGCAGATGAAATTGAGGGAAACCCAAATGTTGGGCAGAGATAACACCGAGCATCACAGTCTGGACCCTGGCGCTGCATTCACTGCATTAAACTCGGATTAACCTCCCCTTTCACCCTTTCACCCTTTCACCACTCATCTCATCATGGAATTTACATCGCATGCATTTCTAGAACGCATATGGAAAATGGAAACAACAAGAATTATTATTATTATTATTATTATTATTATTATTATTATTATTATTATTATTATTATTATTATTATTATTATTATTATTTTGTTTTTCCATTTAGCTTGCCGTAATTGGCCACGGACGCCTCTCCAGTGCGCATGAGAAATGCGCATTTTTTAGACATTTGTGTTACTTAGAGTCTGGAAATGCTATTTTAACCATTTCACAGGATGGCTTAATAAATTGAGCAGATCTCACACCACAATAAAAGTACACTCGAGCCATTGTTGCTCAATAGGGCGGGAGTGAAACGGTTCTCTCCGCAATTTAACCCGCTTTAAATCCGCTTAGAAAGACGCCTTTAATTCCTGGAACCAATTAAATTTTCCCCGAACCAATACCAAGTGACCAGCAAAGCAATACAATATATAGGGAAACGCATGAAGAGCTCAAATCATAAATTATAGAACGAAACTTATTTTCTTTTAATAAACTGATATGCAATGATATGATTTCAAAATAAAGGTAATAATAATAATAATAATAATAATAATAATAATAATAATAATAATAATAATAATAATAATAATAATAATAATAAAGGTCCTTTATTATTAAGTTTTATAGCCGGTAACTGATCATTTTTTATTTAATTGATATTTTTGTTTATTAGCAAATAAATCTACATTTTTTAACAGATGAGTGATTTTGAGAAGCAGTTTACAATTTTTATATTTTAGGCACTGAGAGCTAATTGAGACATTTATAGTTTTTTTTTTTTTTTATTTGTGGCTCATCAGAAAAATTGGTGAGAGAAACGCAATAAAAGCTAAAGCAGAGCAACAGTGGCTTTGACAAGATAATCTCTTTCCCATATCTGTGTAGATGCTCAGGAACATAACATTTCTCTGTGTTATTATAAGGATTTTATTATATATTTAAATTCCTTCTGTTAAAGGGTTGTTGTTTTTTACACACAGAAACTAGTCGTGTTTTGGTTAAAGTCCATCTGATGAAGTCTCTCTAGATGAGTTTTTATTAGACATGCTTATGGCGGTGTGTGTCGATTAATTCCTTCATGAGAGTGTCAGGCGGTGTGTTTAGCGGCTTCCGAGTGTGTTAATGGTCCTGGAGGATGAGTGTGTGCAATTGATTTTGACATGCGCAGATTGTCTAATCTACTGTGTGAGAGCTGCAATGAATAGGTATCCGGGGTGACTTTTTCCTCTGGCATTCAATATTTAACAGCAGAGCAGCATCAGCATCCGAGGCTCAAATAGAGAAAAAGAATGCAACCCTTTATATTGTTAAGTTTATTAGGTTTATTTAGGGATGTTTATAATGATGTACTTTGTAATAAATAATAGATTTGGTAATGAAAAGCTTTCACATTCAATCTAATGGGCAATACTGAATTACTGTCTTTATATCTGTAGCTTTATTTAAAACTGAAAAAAAAAAAAAAAAAAAAAAGTATTTAAACACTGAAGATTTTAGTGATGGTCTCAGAGCGATGTTTATAAAATGTTTATAAAAGATGATATACCAGGGTCAAGCGGAACAGTTCTCATGATCAGATTGAGAGACTATTCATATATAACTTTAACACTGCTTTAATAACGCTTTGTAATAGATATGTTGTTGATACCAACAAAGACAGAATGTATAATAATAATAATAATAATAATAATAATAATAATAATTTTTAAATTAAAAATTATTATTATTATTATTATTATTATTATTATTATTATTATTATTATTTTATATTTTTTTTTTTTTTTTTTACGTTATTCGTTATCCTTTATTATTATTTACGTTTCCAAATGATTATTTACATATGACGTTTCTGCGACCTTTCTGTAAATACCGCATATTGTTATTGTTATTATTATTATTATTATTATTATTATTATTATTATTATTATTTTTTTGCTATTATTATTATATGATTTCTTAACCTTGCTGTAAAAACGCCGTGGACAAAAAGCTAACTACAGAGGCGTTGTGAGCCGTAATAACGTGACATAAAGCCCTCTACCGAGAGTGTGTGTGTGTTAGTGGGCGGATTGAAGTGCTTATGGCATTTACACACATTAGTGCTCAGCAGCAAGAAGGGTGTTAGGAGGTGTGTTGACTTTATGACTAGAGGGGAAAAAAGAGAGAGAGAGAGAGAGAGAGAGAGAGAGAGAGAGAGAGAGAGAGGTGATCTGTGGCCAGCATGTGGCCATCCTAAACTAATTGGGTATGAAATTAATTATAGGGTGGAAGTGCCTTTAAGACCTTAAAGTTTTCACACATTTTAAAGGTGTAACAGCGGATTAATGGCTTACACCCAGCATTAAAAAATTGCTGCTGCTCGAAAATTTATACTGCCTATTAAAGGGTGTCAGGAACATTAATAAAATAACAAACTCAAAAAGATACAAGCAAATAATTAAAAAAAAAATCACAGTTTTTAAAAATTAAAAATAATAATAATAATAATAATAATAATAGTATCCAGTTTTATTAGGATTTCTGGATTGACTTTAAATCCTTCTAAAGACACAATTTCTAAAAACATCTATAAAAATAAATTTGAAAAAAGAGAAATAAATAAATAACTATTAAAATATTTATCCTACCCCTTATTGTTTTATTAAAAAGTAGAAATAACTAAAATAATTTAGTTATTTAGTTATTATAATTTCATTTATATTTTCTATTTATTGAAATATATGCAAATTACAAAAATTTTTCCTAGTGGAATTTTATTTAAAAAAAAAAATTCTAAATAAATAATGAAATGCAGTTCAGTTTTAATTAAAAAAAAAATCGAAATAAATAATGAAATGCAGTTTTTTTTGTGAAGTAAATCTACTTTCCTGTTTCCTGCGCTGCTCTGAATACGAAGGACGCTTCTCCTCTTCTTCGATTCATTGTGTGTGTTTTTATTATTTTCACCCTACTCTCTTAGACTTTGTGTCTTTCTCTTTCACTCTGTGAATAAGATATCGAGGAGCGCTCGAATCATTGAATCATCCTCTGTGCTCCTTGAATGGAGTGAAAATTCAATTGTCTTCTTCCTCCCCTTTCTTTTTTTTTTTAATGAAAAGCATTTTGTTCTGTAATTGAATGCTGCCTCTTTTTGTTCTTGTGTCGGGTCTGAGACCTCTCTGAAGTCTGACAGGCTCCTCTCCGCATTGTCCGACAAACTGCTACGGCAAAAAAGAGGGGGGGGGGAGAAAGAAAGAAAGAAAGAAAGAAAGAAAGAAAGAAAGAAAGAAAGAAAGAAAGAAAGAAAGAAAGAAAGAAAGTGAGAAAGTGAGAAAGAAAGAGAGAAAGAAAAAAAAAGGGAGGAGGGGAAGGAAAAAAGGAGCCCTCTGTTACTTTGTGTCTTCAGACTCAGTGCACTATTCAGACGAGTTGATGAACTCCTTCAAAAAGTTTATTAAGGCGAGGAAGACAATGCGGACTGAAGGCCGCGGCCCAGCGAGCAGACAGTTTATAGACTAGAGGCCATTGTGGCACAAAGGCAGATGCATGAATACTTTTGAATGGAGGCTTCAAACTGACACGATCGGGCTGGACAGCAACATGTTAGAGAGAGAGAGAGAGAGAGAGAGAGAGAGAGAGAGAGAGAGAGAGAGAGAGAGAGAGAGAGAGAGAGAAGAGTGTAGTGTGTATCAGTGTTAGATGAATCTGCTCTTTCACACCAGTCCAGACAGTCCACTCTGATCAGGTTTGATAGCTGTAGTGCTGATGGACGCAGGGTTCAGTTTAGTGCTTTTCTTAATTCTGCTCATTTTTTTCTGCTTTTTTTTATGTTTTCACATCGGGTCACGGCTTTATAATTGAGTTAACTCTCCTAAAACTGATGAAATAGAAGCCATCAACTAAAAAAATGGCACTAAATATTATTTCAGATTGTATCAAACTCTAGAGTTTATACTTTAGTCTCTCTCTCTCTCTCTCTCTCTCTCTCTCTCTCTCTCTCTCTCTCTCTCTCTCTCTCTGTCTCTCTCTCTCGCTCTCTTTCGTGACCCATCTTTTCCAAACCTGTGTGTAAGAGTCCTGTGAAAATGATGTGATGATGTTGTGTGTTATTTTTTATCTCTCCTCACTCTGGCTGGTGTCCACATTAACAACACAATTGTCTCCCAAAAGCAGAACCCCATCTCACACACTCACACTCACACACTCACACTCACACTCACACACACACACACACACACACACACACACACACACACACATTGTGAATGTGAGGAGGGACGACCCAAAGTAAGGGAGATTACGCACAGAGGCAGCTATTAGCAGGGATAAAGCTCCTCTAAACAAACAAGTTAAAAGTAGCAGACGATGAAAAGGTCAATAATGCTTCAGTTAAAGAAGCGGAGCTCTCATGGCTCTCGTCTTTCTTCTCGATCGTCGCTTTCTCCTTTAATATCTCAAGCTGCTTCTCCTGGAGCTGTCTGTATCGACAATCCAATTTAAGCTTGGCTCACTTCAGCGTTCAGCTAAAGACGTGTTCCTCATGGGCCGTGTGATGTAATGGGGCCTTAAGAACAGGAGTGTGAGATGGGACAGAATCGATATGGCTTCGGGATCACATCTTCCCTTTCATTAGACAAAGCCTTTTTCCTGAACAGGAGAGAAGAGACCGGGGTAAAGGAAAAGACATTTGTCACTTTGTCTTGACGAGAGAAAATGACGTCTCTAAAGGCCATTTCTGCTCCAATCCGTCTCCTGACCATACCTTCGGACAGGACGAGGGTCCTCGGCGTCGAAAACGAATTCCCAAAGGGGTTTTGACTCCCTGATATATTTTGATCTTCGAGTGGAGGCAATTCCGATTAAATTGGATCTTTTAGAGTTGATTTCTTGTCACACACTCGAAACAGCTCTCAGAAAGCGAGCAGAAAGAGAAGGGCCTCTTGTTTCAGGGGGTTTGTGTGAAGCGCGTATCCTGTCGAGTGTTCTGATCGGAGTGTTATTCTGTATTTCTTGCCTTTTGGGTGTGAATGTTATTGCTTTCTTCTTTCTTCTAATTACTTTCATCCTCATTAAGTCGTGTTTTTTTTTTATTCTTTCATTCCGCTTCAGGAGTGGTGTCGTTTCTGTTGTTCGACACATCACTGTACAGAAGCATGTCTTAGAAACTACTTTATCATCTCCCCTGAAAACCCTTTCATTATACACAGCGCTGTGACACACAGATAACTTCCTGAAACAGGGCAGCGTCTCACTAGCAGCTCATATTTCTTTACTTTCTAGTGTTTAGACGGAATGGAGTTTCTTAGCTAACAGAAAGCATCCATTAAAATGCATTAAAACCATATCTGAAACCATGAGATACACCGAAAGCACTTAAATCACCATATTCTGTCACGGTTTCCTGTTTCAGTCTTATAAAATATGGGAAATTTTCATAGCATTTTCAGGCAGCTTTATTAAAGTAAGGACCTTCAGAGATTTTTTGAAATTAAGTGCTTATCATATAGTAAGCTGAGTTTTTATTGCAAATTTGCAATACATTTGCTGCAAATTTTCCCATTGTGGGATGAATAAAGGATTGTCTTATCTTAGCTTTTAGTGTTTTATGAATACTTCTATTTTGTCTTTAAAATAAAAATATTATTATTATTATTATTATTATTATTATTATTATTATTATTATTATTATTATAGTGTTTTATTCTTTTGAATACTTCTATTTTGTCTTTAAAATAAAAATATTATTATTATTATTATTATTATTATTATTATTATTATTATTATTATTATTATTATAGTGTTTTATTCTTTTGAATACTTCTATTTTGCCTTTAAAATAAAAATATTATTATTATTATTATTATTATTATTATTATTATTATTATTATTATTATTATTATAGTGTTTTATTCTTTTGAATACTTCTATTGTGCCTTTAAAATAAAAATATTATTATTATTATTATTATTATTATTATTATAGTGTTTTATTCTTTTGAATACTTCTATTTTGTCTTTAAAATAAAAATATTATTATTATTATTATTATTATTATTATTATAGTGTTTTATTCTTTTGAATACTTCTATTTTGTCTTTAAAATAAAAATATTATTATTATTATTATTATTATTATTATTATTATTATTATTATTTTAAAGGCATTTAAAAGAATTTTTAAAAAAGCACAGGTAAAATAACTTTATTTCAATTTTCATTTTTTTATTATTATTTTGTTGTTGTTTTTTCACAAATAGTAATCAGTTTAAAATTGTTTTTATGATACATTTTTGTCATGCTCCCAAATGAATTAATAAAAATTATTTTAGTTCAAAATAAAAAGAGTTGAAATATTCAGCAAAATCCTGCGATAAAAACGTAGGATGTTCTATAATTATTTATTTTTATTTGTTCTTTTTTTTTATCCATAAGTCTGATTCACACACAGCACAATTCATTCATTGGTGTAAAACTTGTTTTTGCTTCCTTCATGCTGTTGGATTTCAGATTTTTACTGTGAATAGGAACAGATTGTAATGTCTTGTTTAAATCTTGTGATTATTGGCATCTCTCACTGTTTTCATGTTGGATTTGTTGTGTTCAGATTTTAGAAACAGTACATCAGCAGCTACATGCTGTAATTATATTAAAAGTTAAATGTTGTAAAAAGTAAGTATTTCTGTCATGCTGTAAATATTAATTTGTTGCTCATTATAAGCAGGTAAGATGATTAAGCTCTATTAGTAATTGGAAAAGGGGTAAAAATGTTAAAAATGATGTTGTTGACCCTCTTCCCTTCTCCTCGTCGTGCTCGTACACCACCTGCACGATCCTCCTCGAAGTCTCTCCTGTAACACTGTCCTGTAAATGATTTCAACTTTTAGCCTTGTCTGATTTTCACTGCCTGCCAGTTCTGACAGCTGGCACGGTCGGGCGCGGCGTCCCGGATTATTTTCGAGCCGCTTGTTTACCAGCGAGCCGCAGTGGAAAAGACAACAGGAATTTCCCCTCTAATTTCATTACAATGGAGAAAAAACTGCCCCACATAATGGGCAACACTAATTAAGTTTGGAGCCGTTGCGTGTAGTCTGAACACTGATGAATTAGAGTCATTCACATCATGCTCGGCTGCTTTAAAATCACCATTAGCGCATGCTACTTAGGGCCATAACATCGCCCATTTTATGCTTCTGATCCTCTTCACAAGTGGAATCTTCATTATTTTCATTTAACGTCTGACCGTCCCCCTTCCTTCGGCCACACACACACACACACACACACACACACACACACACACACACACACACACACACACACACACACACACACACACACACACCCCAGAACAATAAATATGTTTTCCGAGTGTTGCAAATCAGAGACGTGTGAATTTTTTTTTGCATGCAGGAAGTGTCTAGGTGTCTAGGAGGTGTTTCAGAGGCCGGAGCTGCCCAAAGTCTTGCATCCTGTCTATAAATAATGAGCTTATTGATGCATCGTTCATTACCCCGTCTCTCTGTATAAACCTTATATGTATGTTATAAAGCTTTAAAAAGGTTATTGTTAGAAAGCAGCGCTCAGGTGTCATGATATCTTAAAAAATCCCATCCTACAGGATACCTTTTTAAGGCACTAGATTTGGATTTTTCTCTTTTTAGTTTTTACTCTTTTTTTCTGACCTTTGCTGTCTTTCTTAATTCAGTTGGAAATTTTTTTTATCAAGATGGTAACTTGGCGTATACCCCATTAAAAATAAAAGCTTATAAATAAATCTTTTCTGTAAAGGGTTCCTGGAAGAACCCATTTTATATCATCTGTAGAACCTTTTTCTACTGCAAAGGACCTTTTTTCATGCAATGGAGATGTTCCACTGGCGTTAAAGGTCCATCATAAAACCACACACCCTGACAGTGAACCCTTTGAGAACCGTTATATTTGTGAGTGTAGTGTGAGTGTCAGAGTGGACGACCTCAAGACGAACACCGCTGGGAGAAACCTGTTGTTTATTATTCTAGGTGGTGCCAGGATCTGTCCTGAGAGTGTCGGAGTGCGATTCTTTTGGGACGTCATTTCAGAAGAACCTTTACAAACCTGTTTGCACTTTAAGAACAATTTTAAGGACAAATGTAAAACTTTTAAAACTTCCAAAAAGGTGGTGGTGTTGTTGTGGAGGGATAATCCCACCCTTCCAGCCCTTCACACTTTATATTCAGGCATGCCTGTCCCCTGGAGCTGGGGCACAGGGAGTCAATATGTCAGCGTTTATCGATACCCCACCAAGCTGCATGGCCCTGTCAGGGCCCTATTCAGGCTGTAATGGCCCCCTGGTGCGCGGCGTCTATGCCGGGCTAAAGGAACCGAGAGGCCCCGGGCCCGCTCTCCTCCAACCGCTCAGCGTCTTCACACAAATGACAGGAACCATAAAAGAGCAGCGCCTCTGCCGCTTCTCTCACCCGCATTCTCTCTCTCTCTCTCTCTCTCTCTCTTCTCTCTCTCTCTCTTTCTCTCTCTTTCTCTCTCTCTCTCTCTCTCTCTCTCTCTCTCTTTCTTTCTCTCTCTCTCTCTTTAAAACCTCCTCTTTTCTACCTCCTTTAAAGAAAAAGGTCTAATTGTTTGTTGTGGGAGCCAAAGATTATAGACCTTCCCCTCCCCTTTTTACTTTTTTTTTCTTTTCCTTTCTCTCTTGTCATTTCTAATGGATGAGAGTTTTATCCCAATTTCTGTGAATGCAAGAATTTCAGTAATTTGGTAAAGCTGATAGATGAGAGTGAGAATGGTTTTGACAATGAGGCAGCTGTCCTGAAGAGAGAACCATGCACGAAAGCTCTATTCGGACAGGATCACTTTTAATAGCGCTGGTGAGGTAATGTAATTATTACTGATCTTAGTCCTGTCCTAGTCCATCGTTGTCAATCGTTTTTCTGGAAATATTCCATACTTTTCATCCTACAAAATCACTCGTACAAATAATTCGTCTGTGAAATTTAGTTTGAACTGACATTGTGTTGACTGTGAGCTTCCTCACTTTTTTTTAAGTATTTAACACTGGTCCAGGTTTTAAACAAACTATAAAATATAAATGATTTTTAAAAGGATGTTCCATAGTCGTGTCATTTTTAATTACATCACAGAGTCTCAGGGACAGTGGTGTCACAGTGATTAAGGCACTGGCTACTAATCAGAAGGTGGTGAGTTTAAATCCTTGCCATTGATCCCAGTCCATGCCGATGTTCCAAAATCAATCAATACCAGGAATCCAATTTCTCCCACTAATCCCAAACCCAGCCACTTATCCCAATTCCTGCCAGTGTTCCCAATCCTTTCCACTGATCCCAATCCTTTCCAATGATCCCAATCCTTTCCACTGATCCCAATACTTTCCACTGATCCCAATACTTTCCACTGATCCCAGTCCTCTCCAATGATCCTGATCCTTTCCAGTGACCCCAATCCTTTCCACTGATCCCAATCCTTTCCACTGATCCCAGTCCTTTCCAATGATCCCAGTCCTTTCCAATGATCCCAGTCCTTTTCAATGATCCCAATCCTTTCCAGTGATCCCAATCTTCTCCAGTGATTACAATCCTTTCCACTGATCCCAATCCTTTCCACTGATCCCAATCCCTTCTACTGATCCCAATCCTTTCCACTGATCCCAATCCTTTCCGATGATCCTGATCCATACCAGGAACCCCATCCCTGCAACTATTCCCAATCCCTCCCACGTAACAATTCCAAACCCTTTTGATAAAAAAAAATATTTAAAATAAGATAAATGTAAATGAAGTAATTGTTCTTAATCCAGGTGCAGCCTACATCCAATTTATGGTCATGTGACCTACCAATGCTCAAGCTTCCTACAAGACTCAGTTAGCATTAAAGGCACACTCCATGATTTATACAGAGATCTCTTATCCTGAGCAAACTCATCATGATTCCATGACACAACCCTCCAGTGTTATTCTGGAAAACTAATCCCGTCCGAATAGAGCTTCTGACTTCATGTTTTCTCTGTTTCTGGTTGTTTAAGTGCAGTGTGGATTAAACTCCTTCTGAATCACTGGCGTGCGAGGAACACTTGAGTGGCCCTTTGAGTCGGTGTATGTAAGCATCCGGTCCACTCTGAGCTGCAGAAAAGCTGCTGAATAGATGAATGGATGAACCTCAGTGGGAGTTGTGTTGGGATAAAAAGTCGGGAAATACAGAGACGCTCGCAGTCAATTTACTTTTACACCAAAATCTGTAATACTGTAGTGTTCAGGTGGAAAAAGAAGTCAGGCTAGTGTTCTTTCTTTCTTTCTTTCTTTCTTTCTTTCTTTCTTTTCTTTCTTTCTGTACAGTCATATTGCTACAAATTTGAGGCACTTTTCTTTCTATAGATGTAGTACAGGCTTAACCGTGTTTGTCCTTTTAAACCCTTTTAAAATTCTGTTTGAAAAAATGCTAATTCTTTTCATGTCAGATTTTTGATCTCACCACCGATTCCCCTCAAGTCCTCCTCCTCTAACTTCTTCTTCCTCCATGGGCACACCAGTATCTGAGTTTTATCAGTGAGAGAGACGTGTGTTTATATTCAGGCCGCGAGCCAGAGAGATATGCAGGAGAAGCAGATGGACGTCAGAGATAGTCAATCAGATCAGATGTCTAGTTTTGGGGTCTGTTTGTGTAATGAAGGCGTTCTTCTGCGACTGACAAAAAGCGTGACTGCACTAACAAGCCGCACAATGGCAGGCACCAAATAAACATGTAAACCAAACAAATAAAGATGGAAAAAGATTAATTTTGTGCTGTTATTTTGGTCCCGTGATTATGGAGGTGGGAGAGCGGCGGTGGCGGCGGCGGCGGTGGTGGTGCTGGTGGTGGTGGTTGTCATTTACAATCAACTGGTGTCATCCGCTGCTTCATGTCTCGTCCCTGCAAAATAGCGTGTGTGAGGACCTGTTTGTAATTATCCTGGAACTAATACGCTTTTCAAAATGAGCCATTATGAGCTAATGCCTCACTGCGAGGAAAAAAAAGAAGCCCCGTCTGTTTTTTTGTCCCTCTGTCTTGGGTAGTTTGCGAGGTAGCTACAGCTGATATCGAGGCCATTGGTTACGGTATTAAAATAAGGCTCCATGGAATCTTGCCGTAATGTCGAGCTAATGCTGATTCAAAGGCAGGCGTCGCAGACGAGGCTCGAGCCGCCTCTACCGCCCTCTCACCATGTCATGGAAGCCTTTCATCATCATTTATCCCTGACTAATTCACAGGATTTTGGGTGATGGTGAAATCTGCACTTCTACCTCCAGTGTCCTATTCAATTGTCTCGTTTTCCCCCTAAACAGCGATCTTTAACTCTCCTTTTTCGAGCTTGGACGCTGTTAAATTGTATTAAACTCAATTCTGCAATTAGATTTATTTCTGGTGGCTGATGCAAGGTGAGATTAAGGTTGATTTTTGTGCTATCATGCTCTGTGTGCAGTAGTGTGGAGGAAAAGTTTTTGCCTCTGTAGCCTTGAGAATGGCTCACATACTAGAAATTGGTGATGTGTTAAATGACTGGAGTATTGAAGTAATTACTGAAAAGGTGGACGCTCCATTTCAACAGATTAAAAAACACCTAGAAGTGTTGATATGGTGAAATGTTCTTTGAGAATGTGGAGATTTATTAAACATTCGTGGAAGGAGTTTCCAGTGTTAACACAGCATTCTAACAGCCTGATGTGTTTACATAAGAAGGTGGTGAGTTAAAATCCCTGCCACTTATCCCAATCCCTGCTACTAATCCCAATCCCTGCTGATATTCCTATTCCCTGCCACCTAACTCAATCCCTACCAGGCCATTAATCCCAAACCTAGCCACTAATCTCAATTCCTGCCCAGTTTTCCCAATCCTTTTCACTGATCCCAAGCCTTTCCAATGATCCCAATACTTTCCACTGATCCCAATCCTTTGTAGTGATCCAAAGCCTTTTCACTAATCCCAATCCTTTCCACTGATCCCAATCCTTTGTACTGATCCAAAGCCTTTCCACTGATCCCAATCCTTTCCAATGATCCCAATCCTTTGTACTGATTCCAATCCTTTGTACTGATCCCAATCCTTTGTACTGATCTGAAGCCTTTCGACTGATCCAAATCGTTTCCACTGATCCCAAGCCTTTCCACTGATCCTAGTCCTTTCCACTGATCCAAAGCCTTTCCACTGATCCCAATCCTTTGTACTGATCCCAATCCTTTCCAATGATCCCAATCCTTTCCACTGATCCCAATCCTTTCCAATGATCCCAATCCTTTCCACTGATACTAATCCTTTCCACTGATCCCAATCCGTACCAGGAACCCAGTCCCCGCAACTGTTTCCAATCCCTCCCACTAAACAATTCCAAACCCTTTGTATAAAAATATCTCAAATAAAATAAATGTAAATAAAGTAATTGTTCGTAATCCAGGTGCAGCCTACATCCAATTTATGGTCATGTGACCTCCTAATGCTCAAGCTTCCTACAAGTGTTTAGAGTCAGATTTATACAGAGATCTCTTATCCTGAGCAAACTGATCATGATTCCAAGATGCGACCATTTAGTGTTGTTATATTCAAGTTTTGTGTCTTATATAATGGACACAAATATCATCATCTGCTTTTGTTAACTCAAGGTAAATACTGCCTCATTTTGAAGGCATAGATGCCTCAGTTCCTCATTTCACAGTCTGAATGGAAAGCGGACGTGGTTGTTTTCTGGATAATTTGCTGTGTAATGAGACCTGAACAGTTTAACATGTAGTATTTTTATACATACATAACCTCTGAGAAAAGGTTAGACAGTTTTTCCTGAAGTGAGCGTTTATCCCCCGCGCATGCCTTCATCTGTGGACATGAACCTCACCCCTGGAATGTCTTTTTTATGAAGTGTCCAGCTGTGAGGTGGAGTTGATCAAGGCTCTATTACCTCAAATTTACTCAGGACCGCTGCTGAAAAAAGGCCCCTTGAGAGAAGGGCTGAAGGGATGAGAGACAGGGAATAAAAAGGCGACAGGGAGGTCGGAGGAGGAGTTTGGAGACGTGTGATGGATATCCCATCTGTCTGGAGCCAGGGCAGGACGTGTGCAGGGGTTTGAACAGGAGCTCTGTGGCCGCACTGGACAAGATTAATAAACCTCATGTTGGCTTAGTCGCTTTCTGAGTTACTGTTTGTCATTAAGAACAGCGATGATGGTGAGGTTTATCATTTTAACGAAAGTAAAGACACTGCTGTAGAAAGGAGGAGGAGAAGTAATTTTTACTTGAAAGTTACTGAATATCTGGATTTAAATGGAGAAATTTGATTTAGAGAGTGCAGTGGTGATGTTTGATGTTTGTTTTTAGTCAGGTTTCTGGTATAGTATAGTATAGTATAGTATTTGTATAGTATAGTATAGTATAGTACAGCACAGTATAGTATAGTATAGTCTAGTACAGCACAGCACAGCACAGTATAGTATAGTCTAGTACAGCACAGCACAGCACAGCACAGTATAGTATAGTATAGTATAGTACAGCACAGCACAGTATAGTATAGTATAGTATAGTAAAGTCTAGTACAGCACAGCACAGTATAGTATAGTATAGTATAGTCTAGTCTAGTACAGCACAGTATAGCACAGTATAGTATAGTATAGTATAGTCTAGTACAGCACAGTATAGCACAGTATAGTATAGTATAGTCTAGTACAGCACAGTATAGCACAGTATAGTATAGTATAGTATAGTCTAGTACAGCACAGCACAGCACAGTATAGTATAGTACAGCACAGCACAGTATAGTATAGTATAGTATAGTCTAGTACAGCACAGTATAGCACAGTATAGTATAGTATAGTACACAGCACAGTATAGTATAGTATAGTCTAGTACAGCACAGCACAGTATAGTGTAGTATAGTCTAGTACAGCACAGCACAGTACAGTGTAATACAGCACAGTACAGCACAGTACAGCATAGCATGGTATAGTATAGTACAGTACAGCATAGTATGGTATAGTATAGTATAGCAGAGTAGAGTACAGCACAGTATGGTATAGTATAATATAGCAGAGTAGAGTACAGCACAGTATAGTATAGTATAGTATAGTGTAATTCCTTCTGATATCAAAACTACTGTACAAAAGAGCAGCCATACTTTAGTATAGAACAGTTTACTCTAGTATTGTATATTATATTATAGTATAGTTATAGTATAGTATAGTATAGTATAGTATAGTATATTTCAGTACAATATTTTGAAAACAGGTTATGGTTCTAGCTGTACTCAGGTATAGTATAGTGTAGTATAGTATACTGCAGTACATTATATTATAGTATACTGAAGTTTAGCATAGTGTAGTACAGTATAGTAGAGCACCATGAAGTTGCCTTTCCTACTAATATCAAATAGTTATATGTATACTCAAATATAGTATAGTGTAGTATAGTATTGTGTAGTATAGTATAGTAGAGTATAGTATAGTATGGTGTAGTATGGTGTAGTGTAGTATAGTAAAGTACAGTATAGTATAGTGTAGTATGTGTAGTGTAGTGTAGTGTAGTGTAGTGTAGTGTAGTGTAGTGTAGTGTAGTGTAGTTAGTGTGGTATAGTGATACAAACCTAAATACAAACTTGGTACATACCAAAGATATTTAATATTTTTTCATTGCATTCGTTCATTTTAAATGATTCCTGAACCACTGAATAGATTCATTTGAAACGATTCGTGGATCATTAGCACTTTAAATGATCCCGCAGGAGAAGCCTGCTCTTAATTAATGGGAATATTCAATTCACTAAAACACTTCTTTGTCTTTGGCACAACTTTATCTCTTCGCACCTCTTATTGCTCCGTGAGGAGTTGCTGTTGAATGAGGCGTGACTCTAAAACTCGCCTAGACGTCTGTTTTTCACCTGATTCAAAACAAATTAAATTCCGCCTCACATCAATATTCAGTTAAAGATGGCATTGGGCCCTGGAGGAAAACACCATCCTGGCTGTAGCGCTGACTGAATGCAACATAATTAGACTTTAATTGCTTGATAAGTCAGCTGGCGTTTATCAATATCCCCACAACCTTCAAATGGAATTACAGCTCAGTCATTATGTGTGGGATTAATCGGGATGTTCCTTATTGTTTTAAAACAGTGAGAAGTGTTTGTGCATCGACCTCATCATCCGCCGGGATTCTACTTTTACTCGAGGTGATAATTAGCTGATATTTTATCGCGTCTGTCAGTAAACAAGGACTAACAAATATATCCGAAGGCCCCATGTGTTGGTTCAGATTTATGATTGTTGACTAGCATGACTGCCAAATAGCGTGAATCTTGATTACACCTGAATAGGACATCATCATAGATTTTACTTCACCCATAATGCATGGAAGACTATCACTGCCTTCTGTCCCATGATAAAACCCATCATCCCAATCAGAGGATCTCACTGGGATCTCACTGGGATGCTCCTCTCCCTCTCTCTCTCTCTCTCTCTCTGTCTCTCTCTCTCTCTCTCTCTATGCTCTATCAGTGCTAGCGTCTGCTTCATTACCATAATCCTTTGCCCTTTGTCAGGGAGGCGGCTGTTGACCTTCAGTCCTGGGCGTGTATATGAACTTCTCAGGAAATCCACACCACTAGACTGCATGCATGATCTTCCTTTTAAATCACTGGTTTAATTCACTGGTATGGAATATTTTGGCTGTTCTTTTTTTTCTTGAAATTTCCTTCTGAGGATGTTGTAGCCGTCGATGTTTACAATAAATGAAGCTCGAAGAACAAAAATTACACTGCAGTACAACTCAGCATGAGATATACAATCACTCTAACTGTGATTCTGTTTTTTGGGAAAAACTGTAAAGAAAAATAAAGAAATAAAATCTAACAGTGATCTGGATCTGAGTCTGCTTAGTAATCACTGATGCACATACTGGTCAGTCAGGGTCAGGCCAAGAAAGGGGAGCTGAAATGAATGATTTGAATCTAAAAACTTTTTCTTTTTTTTTTCTTTTTTTTAAACGCAGTTTGTACGCAGAACTCTGGGTGAAGATGCTAACATGCTGAGATGTCTAGAAATGTTGATAAAATGCTACTGTGGTGCGGAATCATGTGGCGTCTAAGGGGGAAAATACCACAGCAGCGCATAGCCATCACTCGTCCGTTTACCCCTGCATCCCCCCGCGCACACACACACACACACACACACACACACACGGGAGGCCGAGGTGACTTTGGCAAGTGATCTATGGCCCGCTGTTGTCATGGTGCCTTAAAGGCAAAAAAAAAAAAAAAAAAAAAAAAAAAAAAGCTGTGCCACATTCTCATGAAAACCAACAAAGGGATATTCCAAGATATGTACACATCCAAGTTTGTATGTTCAAGGGTATTTTTGCTGGAGTGCACTGGAAAAATCAATCTTTATTAAAAGATGGGAAGACGCAAGAATTGATTTAATGAATGCGGACTCATGTCCTGCGGCCGCGCGTAATCCGTTGAGAATCATCGAGCCTCGGATCGGGGAGACAAAAAAAAGACGTTCGGGGAAGACTCCTCAAGTGGCCTGTAATGATAGTCTCCATATAATCCCATAATTCCTTGTTTAATTAAACTCCGGAGCTGGAATTGAGAACCAGCCAGTTTTTTTTTTTTTTGGTTGTTCTTTTTTATTAACAGTTTTTTTTTTTTTTGCCCTCAGTCTCGTTGTGAAATCTGGTACATGTTCAGAACATGCTTACACATGCACAGACGGACAGACAGACACACACACACACACACACACAGTTGGCACGGTCTTGAATTCCTGGCAGATGCTGAGGAACTGGGGGAAGCTGAGGGCTGAACTGAGAGTTGAGAGAGGAGAAAGCTGCTATGAAGTGGTCCAGGCTGCTGGAAGCCTTGCAGGAGACACACACACACACACACACACACAGTCTGAAAAGGAGCTTTGCCATCTCCTGTCACAGCTGCGGTATTGCGGGGGAAGGTGCTCACATCCTCTCCATCTCTCTCTCTCTCTTTCAATCCATCTTCTTTTTTCGCTTAGCGATGATGCAAGACCACGGCACCCGGAGCAACACGTCTGTCGATGTTCTCGCACACGTCAGAAAAACCGGCGTGAATGTTTTCTGTCATAAAGTTTCACCCACCTCTGTAGATATGCAGACAGAAATGCAGTGTGATGCAATTTTGGCAGATAAAAACACTCTGTTTTTGAGACGTAATGGAAGCAAAATCTGAACTCTTGTTTGGAGAAAAAAAAAAAAAAAAAAAAAAAAAGGCTAAATGTACAATTTGATGTAATATGTTTTGAACCCCAGCTCCAAACCACAAAGAGTGGTGGGGGAATTCAATGGCTCAGAAGTAATAGAGTATCAAACGTACTTATTTGAAGCGCTTGCCTCTGAGCGGCTAGCCTCGGGCCGCTGCGGAGAGAAAGAGAGAGACGCCGAACGGCAAGGTGTCCTGTGTAGATTACCATAACCCTCCCAGCGCTGTCCCCAGGCCTCCGGAGCTCAGTGGCAGGATTATGCTTCTGAAGACTCCACACATGAATAAAACCCGTACGAAGTGCAGCCTGGGCTCCGAGCGAAGATAACACAACATTAATACTGCTGTGATTGCACTCCCTCGGCTTTACACCACAGTTTTTTTTTATTTTCTCGGATTTTTTTGTGTTTATTGTGTTTCCATTCTGTATACATGTCCATATTGGTGCATAAATTGCTGCGTGTATGTTAAGGGCTGGTGAACTTGCGGAGTTATTCGTTATCTTTTTTTTTTGGGGGGGGGGGGGGGGGGGGGGGGGTGAAGGTCCATTGAAGATTTATTTAATAAAAGATTCCGTCGTCTTGAAAACAAACATTGCTATAAAGCACAACCACAACCCTGCTGGAGTCTGGATCCTGATTGGTCAGAAGGTGCTGATATTGATGTTTTCTATAAGACAGACAAGCTTTAAATCACAGCTTTAAATTAATATTAATGGTCTTGTTTTGTTGTTTCTATAGTAACAGCTCATTCACAGCTACATCAGGTGCTCAAAAAAAAACGTGTCGAACTAGACATTTATGGAAGGAGTGTCCAGCGTCAATGCTTCAGGACAGACGAGTTCTTACACTTTCTTAGGCTTTACACCGCAGAGTATGACGATTTGTGTTTAATAAACTTTACTTTACGTGAGAGGTGAAGGAAAAACAGCTGCTGTAGCATCAGTGAGAACAGGAACTGACTTCACAGACGGAAAATGTAACTACAAATGGATAAAAAGTACAACGTGTGATCAAAATTGTAAACGCTGGCGAGTTGCTACACAAAATGGAGCAATAGACGATTTCATGACTCATGATTACTTGAGCACAGACAGAGAAGAGCAAATGCAACGCATAGTAAATAATAATAATAATAATAATAATAATAATAATAATAATAATAATAATAATACAGGTTCATTTATTTTTGCCGTTTGTTTGATAGCTGCTTTCATTTGTCACTAAAATGACTGTATTCAAACCGAAGGTCACCGCACGGATGAGGGTTCGGACGTGGAGTCGGAGCCGGACCTGCCTCTGAAGAGGAAACAGAGACGCAGTCGCACCACCTTCACCGCCGAGCAGCTGGAGGAGCTGGAGAAAGCCTTCGAGAGAACACACTACCCCGACATCTACACGCGAGAGGAGCTGGCTCAGAGGACCAAACTCACTGAGGCTCGCGTACAGGTTAGACACACACACACACACACACACACACGAAATCAGCAGGTTCTGGTGACAAAGCAACACACATATGTTAAATTGGCATAGTTTTTCCTTTTATTTTATAAAAATATAAAATAATTAACATTTTCTTCCGTGTGAAAAGTCTTTAAGGAACCTGCAGAGGAACATGGACATGTTGAAGTTCTTCTAATCTCAGTCCAAGTCCAATCCTAGAGATCTTCAGCAACACATTCATATATATATATATATATATATATATATATATATATATATATATATATATATATATATATATATATATATTTTTTTTGTATGTATGTATAAACTTATCCATTATCCGTTCGAGCCTAGCTGCATTGACCCTCTGGGAACGTCTTTGTCAGATGTCCAGCGTGGTTGGAAAACTTGGAGCGTTGAGTCATGAGGGGATTTGCACTCGTTTATTACATCCCAGCCGACCCTGTGAGATGGATCTTGACAGCTTTTTGCCACCCCGTGGATTTTATGGAGGAGCAAAAAGCAAATACAGTAGAGTTATAGCAGCAGCTGCTGTCTCTGAGAGGATGAGCAGGGGGTAAAAGGACAGACAAGAAGAAGAGAAAGTGAGACAAAACACATTCCTGATGAGTTTCTCATCTCTCTAGGCTTTCCATCTCCTCCCAGCACTTGAAAGACAGCGGGCCGCTTGTAAAAACCTCGACGTATCAGAGATCGCTCTCTCGCTCTCTCTCTGGAGACTTCACTCTGTGCCCCACAACAACATTAATCAATCAAGCGCTTATAAAAATAAAAGAGAAAAAAAGAGGTGTTCTTGTGCTGCCTTTTCTTTCTTCTCTTTATCCGTGGCTCTCTGTTCCCTTGGTGGACCCTCGCTCCCTGCACTCCCGCTCCCTGTAGAAGAAGCGCAGTAACGGATTTCACATATGTCTGAAGGATGCATGTGGACACGGCCGCTCCTGCGCTAGTGGGAGGATGAGCAGAGAATTATTCTACGCTTGTTTTTCACATTATTTGACACTTTAAGATGTCCTTCTAGACAAATATGAGCTCAGGGACCAAGGAACATCGACGGCGGACTTATCCGGGACATCTGTTATAATCTGACCGAAGACATACTGATGCAATAAACACTACAGCATGTGCAGAAAAAAAATAATTCACATTGACAACTTTGTTCCTTTGATTTTGAATTATGGGACAAAACAGAAAGACGTATGACATGTAGAATCGATCGAACACCACGCTTTCCGGTGCTGTGGAACTCTGCATTCTGATTGGTTAGAAGGAGATTCAGATGTAGCTCGGGGATCGCTATTAGAAAGAAAATGTTATTGAGGGGTTCATGGATTGTTGTGGGTCCTTGGAATATCACCAGGGTTCTATATGGAATGCTTTCTGATAGAGAAACACTAGAACATAGAGTTTTAGGACAACTGGATGATGAAACCCTTCAGAGATGTTTGGTTGTCCCTCTGTGGGAACCTGTTGAACACTACGGCAAAGAGGAACCTTTACTGGAACCTGCTATTATACGCTTTACCGTTAAAGAACCCTTTTGTCTAAGCGCATGTGAAGGATGAGCTCCAACTTTCTGGCATTTAATTTCCTCTTCATATCTAGAACCTGTCAGGACATTTAGCATTTAGCTCTTAGTACTTGGTTCAGGGGTTCGTTAAAGAGTCGTTGGATAATTAAGGGTTCTACTATCATTCTCCAGAAGAAACTATTAAAAGAGATCATGTTGAGCTGGAACTTGTGGACATTCTACAAGATTAAATGTAACTGTAAAGGGTTAAAAACTATGATGTTGTTCTTTAATATAGACCCATGATTAGTTTGGGAGAATATCTGTGGTAGAAGAGGAATAAAACACTTCATTAGCTAACGTTAATGTAAACTTTGAAGCATTGACGTCCCTCTGCATCCCTCAGTGTTATTGATTAGTTTCCCTCAACACCGCACACGCTCGTGTTTTACTGCTTACTAAGCAAGTGGAAGTGTGTTGGATTCAAAATATTCAAGAGAAACGATCACGATTATGAAGAAAACGATTGCACAAAAAGCACAAAAAGAACATTCTTCTCCCATCCAGAGGCCGGAGCATTACCACGCTAAAAGATATCATGTGAAGAGCCAAGGAATTCGTGTCGCCGCTATAAAATTTGTTAATGAAGTTTTCTCCTCCTAATCTAATTTTGAGCCACTTTGAAAATCTCCAAAGGTCATTTCAAACTCAATTTTCTTAAAAAGGTCACCCTGAGAAAGCCGCTGTGGTTTACCAAAGTAAATAACAGCCATCGGTCTTGAGTGTTGTTCAGCCGCGGTCTGGGGGAAAGAGCCCCAGGATGGAGTCCGGGGTTTATTCTGGACGTCGGGGATTTTTTCTCTTCCTCGTGGTTTTGTCACCGGTTTGGATTTGGTCCATCTGCATACATTGACTATCTTCTGGACTCATCACAGTCATTTCTGCTGACCGTCTTCAGAAAGAATGAGCGATGTGAAGACACGTGAAGAGACCCTTCTGGAAGTCCAGCTTTACAGAGTTACACTTCATCCTGCACAAAAAGACATGAAGCAGCTGATGCAGCTGATGGAAGGGGAGAGATGTTTTTCTTATTTTTCTCTTTATTCCTTATATAGTAATAGTCCCAATAGTAGACCATAGATACAATGGTGCTACTTAGAAGGTCCCACAGTTTGCTGTTGTGTCTGTTGATGGAAACTGATTAGTTTTAATTCCACTTATTTGCTTCTTGGTGGCTGAGGAGTATTATTAAACTAATCCCCCCAAAAATGGATTGATTTGGTGTAGAAAAAATCACCCTGGCAACCCTGATCCAAACTCTTCGCCGTGTCCATTGACCACTCTTGTAATGTTTCTGGAAGGCAACAAGAACAAAAATTTCACAAGTTCCTCAGTCCAGCTCTGGGCACAAACTCAGGGCATTTGTTCTGTACTTGGCTTTGGCATGCTGGGTAATGGACAGGCGTTTGGCAGCGCCGCTGACCTGCTCATCCACAGCTGTGGAGACCCATCCAGCAGATGTCAGTTTATTGGGGCTGTACTTGAGGGCCGTGGGGTGAGGACAAGGCGGTGGAGAGGAGTCTTCACCACCACTCCATCATCTCGGGCACATCACCGCCATGCCTTCTGCAGGCTCATGTTCCTCTCCTCGACGTTCTCGAGCACGTGCAGGCGCTGAAGAGCAGCATCTCAGATTGTGGACGTGACATTACTCTCTGTATAATTAGTTCAAGAATTAATAAACAATCCCGGATTAGCACCTCGAGACGCTAGCCTCATTTCAGACAAGAAAAATCTCACAATTGCTACGCAGGAACCCAACAGCGTCTCATTATTATGTGATATGGATCTCGTTATTATTAGAAAACGTCTCGTTGTTATTAGAAAAGCCTCTGGTTTATATGGATATACTCTCCTGTACACGCAGTTTACAAATGTGATAACCTTACACAGAATTTTACTGGTTGAAGTTTACTGGTTGATGAAATTTGAGCTGCTTTTTAGATGAACAAACACTTGGAGCATCTCCAAGAGCAGAAATGGGTTTGATATCAACATTTACTTTGAAGACACAAACATTTGTGTGGAAAGAAATAACCGTTTTTGTTTTTTTGGAACTTTTCTATGAATATATGACCGCTAAAAGGATAGAGAAAAACAGAAATCCTTCTGAAATACAACAAATTCTCGAAATCCTGAGCGTCTACTTTCATATGAGCTTCATATTAACCACCACTGTGTAATGGAACATGACAAAGACACTCAATCATCAACATGGACACAACAAAAACTGGAGCATTTTTTGGCCTCTGGGGAAATGAGTTAATGGTGTAGCCCAAAAAAGCTCTCTGAAAATAAGGAAATTTCCCTTTGAATTGGTTTTATATTATTACTAGGAGTAACAGCAATAGGATTACTACATGTATGGAATGACAAGAATCACCTAGAGGAATTGTAATTGAATATATCAAGTCCTCTTGATGGCTAGTCAGGCTGCTAGCATGTGAACTGACACTAACACAACTTCCAAACAATGTAAAGCTAGATTTCTGATGCCCCACAACCTCAGAGCTGTTAAACATCTCCGCTTAAACACTAAAAGCGATGAGATCTGACATCTGTGATAACCCTAGATCAACGTGTTCACCGTGGAGCAGAATCTCCGGTGTCAGATCCGCTTCCAGACCCATCTCACGAGGTTCCTCGTCCCATCCATCATCATCAGAAACCCCTGCTGCACTTTTATCGCCCGGGTTGAGGGATTGCAGGATCGGATCTGTATCAGTTCCATGCTGGCGTGACGTCTGTCCGGTGTCTCTGAGCAAAATGTCTGGCGCTGAGCTGGAGATCTGACGGCCAGGAGGTTTCACAGAGAGAGGGAGAGAGAGAGGGAGAGAGAGAGAGAGAGAGAGAGAGAGAGAGAGAGAGAGAGAGAGAGAGAGAGAGAGATGTTGCTTTGGCTTTGAAACGTTAGCCGGACGTAAAGGCATGTAGACGAAAGGCGAGGCTCAGAAGACGAAGACGTTCCTGCTCGCCGTAAATCAACCCTTCTTTCATCGCTTTCTCATTTAATTTGCACTGACGTATTTTTCACTCGAGTTAGCCACTCAGCCTCCGTCACACAGATTCTCTTTTCAGCGCTAATGAACACAGCACATGACGCTATTATCGGTCGAATCTAATAAGCTATAAGCATCGCCTTTTTTACGAAGCGTACAAATCAATTTGGCAAGAAGTTGGAACAGGGAGTTGTGCTAGCAGCAGTTGTGTCTTTATGCTAGCAGCTCCAGAGAGGACTTGTTAAATGTTATTGCTTGTACTGGAAGCATTAACGCCGGGGAAAGAAGAAATTCAGCATGGCGTGCTAGTATTAGCGTGATCCGCTATGTGTAATAGCCGTATTGAGATGCGTCCAGGATTTATTACAGTAAGTTTCTTGTGCAGAAATCCCACCCAGCCCGACAGGCAAGCCCCGCTCCTCCGAGTCTGAGCTTATGTTCTATAAAAGAATAAATAGGATTTGGTGCAGATTGCAGACGAGCGAATTTGTTGCAGTGCATCTGTGTGAATGTTCTAACACTTTCTTATTATTAGAATTTAAATGACTTACTTTCACTTGCTCTGTATTCTCTGATACTTATCACGTTAATCCCTCTGCATCCTCCCTGCGTTCGCACTCACAGCTATGTTAATTAGCATAGTGCCGCTCTGCTTGTGTGTGTGTGTGTGTGTGTGTGTGTGTGTGTGTGTGTGTGATTGTAACCCAAAACCTGTGGAAAAAATATTTTGCCATGAGAAACTAGAAGAAGAGAGAAAGATTCTAGCTAAAGGGTTTCTCATACCTGGTCAAGATTAGCAGCCGAACTAATGGTTCTTGTGGGTGGGGCTAAGAGGCACTGCTGACTGCCGATTGGCTACATGTCACATGACATAACATGTACTAAATACATAGTACGCATTGGCAGGTAAGAAGAAACGACATGAGATATTGAAAACATAGTAGCATGAGAGTTAGATGAGAGAGAGAGAAAAAGAGACAGAGAGACAGACAGACAGGCAAAGACAGACAAACAGAGAGAGAGAGACAGACAGACAGACAGACAGAGAGATACAGACAGAGAGACATATTGAAAACACATGAGAGTTGTTTGAGAGAGAGAGGAAGAGAGAGACATGCATAGAGAGACAGACAGAGAAAGAGAGACACAGACAGACAGAAAGAGACAGGCAGACAGAGAGAGGGAGAGACAGAAAGACAGAGAGACCTATTGAAAACACAATGGCATGGGAGTTATTAGAGACAGAGAGAGAGAGAGAGACAGACAGACAGACAGAGAGAGAGAGAAAGAGAGAGAGAGTTTCACATGATGCTCGCTCTATCTTTTACAAATGTATTAATTTTGTAAAAGAGATGGTACTTTAGCACAAATATTATTAGTTTTACGGCACAAACGAATTGATATTCTTTCCTGTTTTTTTCACACCAGGTGAAACTTCACTGAAGGTCACAAATTAATTCATTCATAATAAAATAATTCACTTTCAGGTATTTCATGAGAATCGATCGTTTCCCAGCGTGAACCTCGACCGAGCGGCGTTAAACCGTGTCTAACTGCCGGAGAGTTACTGCAAGTAATTTTTTTATATACAGGTTACTTATTTATTATTCGGAACTTGAAAAATGCCATAAACTAAGACAAATCTGATTAGCCGGCCAGTTAGGACAAAAGTATTGGCACCCTGTGAAGAGAAAGTGTTATTTGGCGGCTGATGCTCTGCAGTGGCTGAGCTGCATTATTGGAGGGTTTAGTGATGGCTGTCGTCAAGAAGCTTTTTTACCTTTTAGTCAGTATGTTCAATTTTCACTTCTTTTCACCGTGCCAATATGTAAATCAGCGGTGTCTTGAAGGCGTTTGGTAACTTATGGCTGATTATCAACAGTGAATACGAGGAAACTTGAGGAATCGGCAAATCGAGGTAATAAGTTTGTAAAAAGATAGAAAAAATGCAGTTGATAAATGTATGCTGCGTTTCAGTCAGTCATTTTGCCACAGATTCTATAAGCTGAAAAACCAAACGTCAGTTCTTCCGTGTCAGACCTGATAAAGGTGATGTTAATGATGGAGCGGAAGCTTTTCCTGCCGCCGTCACTCTGAGTTGCTCTCATGTCAGGATCCAGAGATGTAAACGTCGTCCTTCATAAGTCGGCAGCTGCTCATCAGTCTCAGTAGACAGGAAATGCTTATGAAGGATGAGGCGAGTCTCTGTGGAGGAATTAGGCTGGATTGTGGGATGGAGGGAAAAATTGGGACTGTCCAAGGTGACTTTGTGATCAGGTTCCAGAGCCGAGCCTCAAATCCATCTGAGAACTGCAGCTGGTGTGGCCTGGACCCAGCCCACACACACACACACACACACACACACACACACAGAGTTGTGTTTAGAGGCTCTTAGTGATTTCCTCACGTCTTCAGCGTTTGCATTTGCACATGCTGACCTCAGAGAGTTGTGCGAATTGAGTGAATTTGAGTTAAATGACACACTTCAATGATCACACGCTGAATTCAAAGGCTTCCGGATTTTCTTCTGATTACAGAATCATGTCCACGTCGAGTGTGGGATCCTGAGCAGATAATCTTCTGTTTTAACAACAACCTAAAATAACAGGTTTTTTTTTTTTAAAAAAGGAAAATAATCACAAACTATCACAATCTTCTTCTTAAACCAGTTTAATTCTCAGACCCAGAAGCATGACTTCACACTGCGTTAGATGAAGAAGCCAGACAATTGCTCTGGAGTTGAAAGAGCGACAGGGTCAAGAGTAGGGTCCCCGGGGTCAAAGGTCATGTGGCACTGCTACTATTTCAGAGTCATTTAAGGAAAGGAAGTGGTGCATCCCGCCTTCTGTGCTCAGGGGCCAGGAGACCTGTTTATCCAACCCCAGTAGGAGATCAGTTGAAGCCCAGTAACCCCTCCAGCGCACCTTAATGGAGGCGGTCGGTGACATGAGGCCGACTTTCGCTGCTTTTTTCACCGCCGATGTGGCGTGGATTAAGGCTCGATTCCGAGTTAAAGGCCCCCCTCGTGAGCTTTAGAGTCTGAAAGTGGGGGAAGGTTGGGCGTCGCTTGCTGAGACTAAACACTAAAGAAAAAAAAAGGGGGGGCTTGAACCGAACACTTGACAGATGGGTAAGAGTCATCTTTGGTCAAATCAAACGCTAAAGATCCATTGAAACCGATTTGAATGAGACGCTAGCTGCTAGCGACCTGACAGTTTTGCACACAGACAATATAAATACCACTTTGGGAAAAAGAAGGGGGGGGGTGTTGGGCAAGAAAGGGGTGTGTGTGAGTGTGTGTGTGTGGGTGGGTGTGTGTCTGTGCATGTGTGTTTTGTCGAGTGTGTCTGCGGTTCCACCGCCTCCGAATAGAGTGTGTCCTTGTGTGCATACCATGAAAGTGGAACTCTTAAAGGCCTGTTTAAAAAGGGACGCCCCCTCTTTGTGGCCAGTGTTCGGTCCGCTGTATTGAGAGTGCTTTGTCCCGCTCTTTCATCCTGCCTCACAATGGAGCGGGCCATTTGAAACACAACAGTAGATGAACTGCGCTGACAGTGTATTAAGCGCGGATGAATTGCCAGTGCGAGGCATAGATCAATGTCGTTCAACCTTTGGCGCACACGGGGCCCCGGCCTCGTCCTGGTGAAATGGAACAGGTTGCCGTCTGTACGGGCCGAGCCTTTTCACATCCGCTAATTATATTCATGTTTTGGTGAAGCAGAAGCCTTTTTACAATGTGTAAATCACCGCCGAGCGTCTAGAGTCGCTTCTGTGGGAGCTTATTTTGTACTCCGACGACAGTGACAATGGTTTGTGTAGAAGAAAGACGAGTCTGTGGATGATGGAGCCTCGCACTGGTATATTTCTTTCTTTCTTTTTCAGTGGGAATGTCTTCGTAGCATGGTCATCTTAAAAAGGCGTCCGTGCGGTGGAAATGTGTGTCCGAGCCGGCGATCGTGCGGCCGCACTAAATGGCAGCTCGGGGAGGCTTGTTTACACAGAACACAGCTTCAGCCACTTAGCAAGAACAACAGGGACCTCGCTGTGTGATAAAACACTCATCCCCACAGGGACACGCTCTCAATCATCCCCGCCGTGTTAGCCGTATCGTCTGGGCAGTAAATATTTGGGGTTATTAATTCTGAAGGGAATGAACATTGGGATTTATTTGTGCCGTGTCAAACGGTTACGAGCACAGAAAAGAGTTTCAGCAGATCGAACTGAGCAGCTGCTTCGGAATATTTTCCAACAGTTTATGTTTTTATGTAATTTTCCCTCTCTGGTCTGATTAGCCAATAAATGACACGGCTTGTTAAAAACAATAACTGTTTTAAAAGCTTAAAAACTGTCGCCGGTCATTCGTATTAGTTTCATAAACATTATTATTACCCATTATCACTGATTTATTATACATTATTAATGATTATATTTTCCTCATCTTCTGCTTCTCCTCTCAGGTGTGGTTTAGTAACCGACGAGCCAGATGGCGCAAACAAGCAGGAGCCAATCAGCTGGCAGCGTTTAACCACCTGTTACCTGGAGGGTTTCCTCCAACCGGAATGCCAACACTGCCAACCTATCAGCTTCCAGAGACCACCTACCCTAGCACCACCCTCTCCCAGGGTAAGAACCAATCATGATGAAGCTGTTCATTCCCATCGCTGTTCTTTCTCGTTCTAATACGGTATTTGTTTGCATCGTAGATGGCAGCAGCACTTTGCATCGTCCTCAGCCTCTCCCGCCCTCCTCCATGCACCAGGGCGGGCTCTCTGCCGACAGTAGCTCCGCCTACGGCCTCTCGTCCAATCGCCACACCTTCTCCAGCTACTCGGAAACCTTCATGACCCCGTCGGCTTCGAGCAACCACATGAACCCGGTCAGCAACGGGCTCTCCCCACAGGTCAGACGACATTAAATCACGTTATTCAGTGTTGGAGCAGTGTTAAAGGAGTGGTGTGTAATATTTACAGCCCTCTGCTGTCTGTGATTTCAACTGCATGTGATTAGAATGAAAACATGGATCAGCCTTCCCACACAACATCAAGATCCCTCTGTTAAAACTGTGTTTAAGAAGATGGGAAGAAATGAGGGATGGATCTGATTTCTGGGCCAGAAAAAATATCATCCTTAAATGAAATATCTAGTGAGATCTTATAGATGGAAATATTGTATATTGGAGTTTTTCTAATGTATCTGTAAAAATATACAATCATTACAGGTGAAGAAACAATTTTCAATATCACAAACCTTACCTTTAATACATTAATTAATTAGTTAATTAATTAAGTTTTTTTTTTTATTAATCCTGAATATCTGAGTTTCTTTTTGTTTCCAGAGGGTTTTACCAAAAAATGTCATGGCTTGTTTTAGACTTCTCTTAATAATCCACATCACAGTGCACTTAAATGCTGGCTCCTGATTGGTCAGTTGGCCAGTAACAGCAGCTCTGTCAGTAGCGCAGCTGCAGGTCTGTGGTTCTGCACCTGAGCAGGTTCTGTCATCTTTCACTTTCATCTTTTTAAGTTTGTTGTGTAGGTTAATTTATTTCCACTAACTTTTCAGTGTGGCGTGTTTCCCCCTCGCTACGCTGCACGTTTTGGTGTTTTTGTTCTAGTCCTGTTTTTCACCTGATATGAGCCTGCGGCGCTGTACACTTTCTGATTGGATGCCTGTTGCTAAGCAACTAACATTCTAACATGGCATCATTTCACACTGTACACGTTTATCACCGTGATATGGAGTATAGAGCTTCTGCATTACACGTGTGAAATGTTCCTCTACCTGGGACTAAGAGATGGGGGATGTGGTACCTTAGTGGTTAAGGTGTTGGACTGGTCAGAAGGTTGTGAGTTCGAATCCCAGGTCCACCAAGCTGCCACTCCTGGGCCCCTGTGCAAGACCCTTAACCTCTTAATTGCTCAGTTGTATAAAGTGTAAGTGGCTCTGGATAAGGGCATGTTCCAAATGACAGAAATGTAAATGAAAGGGGTGGGGTTTAGAAGGGTGGGGTTTAGAAGGGTGGGGTTTAGAACGAAGACAACCTGTTCAGAGTGGAAAACTCTAACTTTGAGTGTTTTGGTATGCTCCTTTTTCCCGTCTGTTTGAGAGGATTGAACAGAGCGGTGAATTCCAGACTCTGTGATTAGCAGCTTCAGCGTCCTCACTGCAGTTTAAGTCAATATGCCTCATTAGATTAGCATTCGACTAGCGTGTGTTTGTTAGCATGCGTGCAGTCGGTGTGCGGTTCTGAAAACGACCGGCTGCTGTTAGGAAGGCGTGTTTAGAGAGAGCGAGAGAGAGCGATGAAAAATGATGCATATTGACACGAGTGAAGAGTGAATTATACACAATTACCCATCAATACCGGGCAGTCCTGCTGACCCTCACCAACACGATGTGGCTAACAAGCAGAAAATAAGATTGAAATGGTGTATAAAGAGTTGAAAATGAATTTCAATGCTGCATTTGTCCACAATTACCCCTCGTTCACACATGTTTTATTGAGAGTTTTTTCTTTTTTTTGCTTCTTTTCTGAAAGCAGATTGGGGAACATTTCGTGGTATTAGCGCTCTCTCTCTCTCTCTCTCTCTCTCTCTCTCTCTCTCTCTCTCTCTTTCCCTGAGAAGAAAGAATGAAGGATTTGATGACAAAAAGAGAGCTTTTCCGTTGCAGAAGGATAACACGGGCTCCTCGCCGTGTGTGTGATTGTTAATCACAGCACAGAGGTTTTAAACACTAATGCTCTCCTCCTCAACCTGCAGAAATGCCAGGAGATTTTTCCCCGGTTAACGTGCCGCCATGATACAGGCTACGGCACCGGCTTCTCGGAATTCCTCTCACGATAAAGGCTTCCTGCTTAATGCTTTCGAATTTGGATTAGAATTTTGCAGCTTTTGGGATGAAGAAGAAATTATTTTTTTAATGACGAGGCTAGCTTTTTAATGTTTTTGTAAAAAAAAATAAAATAAAATAAAATAAAAATGTATGACGTTTAGGGGGAAAAAATCAATTAGGCGTTTTAGTCTATTAGAAATCTGTATGCTGGAAAAGCGGTTCATAATTCTGGTGCATGATGACGGTGTAATTGTGCAGTTGTAAGGGAACGCAGCAATGTTAATTAAATCTTATTAAATAATGACATGTAATTTTTATCCATTTTGGGTTACATTTAAATATTGCGTAAGTTCCTGTTGTCACTTCCGCTATCGCAGCTGTAAAGACTCGTTCCCTCAGCAGCCTCTCTTTATTCTCTCTCTTCAAGTTAATAAGACAAAACTCTGACACTGGAGACTCCTTCTGTACAGAAAACCTCACACAATGGACGTCAACATTGTGAAATCTTTTTTTTTTAATTGTGAAAAATGTTAAAAGGAAATGTTAGAGAGAAAAAAATTATGAGATCGAGACCAGATCTTAGAACTTGGAAACATGGAAACGGTGAGAGGAGGATGAGAAGGGGTGAAGAAGGGCTCTCTCTCTCTCTCTCTCTCTCTCTCTCTCTCTCTCTCTCTCTCTCTCTGGGCCATGTGGTAGAGCCATCAGCCTCTCATTGGGCTGGAGATATATGTCCAGCCTGACAGCAGAGCCAGAGTTCAGCCTCAGCTCAAAGTCTGTGTGCTGCGATTGCCAGCACTTTCACACGAAACCTCGGCGCGAGCGAGTGCAGGAATCCCTACCGCACTCCAGCATCTGCTGCAGTCACTTACTGCTGACCTCCACATCCGTCCTTTCAGCGCCGATTCTCTCACACGGCTTCCGCACGCCACTAAACCTCAATCTGGCTAAAAACTTAAAGACAGCGAGGAGATGCCTGGCATTCCAGAAGCGTTTCCCAATAAAGGGCTGTTTGTCGTAAAGCTTTTCCCGCCGGAAAACGAGTTTCTCTTTTATATCACAGGAGATTTAATATCGATTCTCACTTGTGCCTCGTTTAGCACGGGAACATTCCTCAGGGGAAATAACACCGGGCTAAAAAGTCTCGTGAGTCCAGAGGTTTTTTATAAAACAGAAAGGAAAAGGTCAAAGTTTCTCCAAAGCACGCCGGATAAAGAGCTGTGAAGTTACGCTATAGTGGACTTAACCCTTTTCCAGTCCACCAGTTGGAATGGAATCAGACTTATGACTTATTCTTTAATCAGTATAAAGAACCGAATGATGTTTAGGCTGTGAGTCTGATATAAAATGAGTCTGTTGGCTTTCAATGTGTTTTAGATGTGTGGTTCTCCCTCTGTTGGAGAACCTTACACAGAATTTTACTAGCTGAAGATCAAATTTGTACGGAGGCCGAGAAGCGCAAAACACAATAACAAATCCAAAAACACAAGGACGAATCAGACGAAGCGGAAGAGGTAGGTATAGTTAACGAATGGATTTCTTTCCTCTGATTGGACGAGACATCTGTCACTCAGGATATACAAGAAGTCCAGCCGGCTGCAGCAGTAGGAAGTGGACTGGTGTGTGTATTTTGCACTTCTCAGCCACCGTAAATTCCAGCTGCTTTTTAGAAGGACAAGCACTTGGAGCATCTCAGAGAGCAGAAATGGTTTTGATATCAATGTTTACTTTGAAGATACAAACATTTGTGTGGAAAAAATGAACTTTTCTATGAATATATCGACCCCCAAGTAGAAATCCTTCTAAAACACTACAAACTCTTAAGGTCCTGAGTGTCACTCATCAACATGGACACAATAAAAACTGGAGGAAACTCCATTTTTTGGCTTCTGGAATAAAGAAGTACATAGTTTTGAGAATTTGACCCAGATGTATGCTGAAATGATCATAAATATCGTAAAGTAAACCTACCTCTAGCTCTAGTTCCTTTCTCAAAAAGGAAAAACAAGAAGGAAAAAAAAAGCTCTTCCCTTTCGTAGATAAAAAGCGCCGCTGCAGTATATTGAACATCTGCTTGGTGAAGACAAGCTATTTCTCCTCATGGCTGTAAAAATGGACCAAAATGTTGTCATTCCTGGCAAATGTGTTGCGGTGTCCGAGCGGCTCGCGGTAATGGATCCCCGCTGATCTCGGGACAGCCGTCGCAGTCACCTTTACAATCCCATAACCCACACAGACACACTACATTTTCTCATTACGACCCGGCAAAAAAAAACCCAACTCATCGCCGGCCGCCGCTTGCCTCGCCGCCGCTCGCAGGAAGTCAGGGGGTTGAAGTCGCAGCACCACCGTGTCAAAATGAGATCCATTAAACTCGTGCTTGACCGGGCCAGAGGTACGAGCTATGGATTTCATTTTGGAGCACAGCAGGTGCTGGAAGAAGGGAAGGAGAAAATGGACAGCGGTCACTAGGGAAAAGTCGGGTCAGGAAAATAACAAGGAAAAAACGTTGTGGTTCTTGGGTTTTTTTCACCTTCCTTCCTTGCAATAGAGGACATGCCTCTGTGTAGCAGAGACGCTTCGAGTCCCTGAATATCAACGGTGATGTCATGCGCAGAAATATATTGGATGCAATCTCCAGAGGATACGCAGAAGTTTATCGGTCAACCTCAGACCTGTAGAGTCTGTAATCATAAACACAGTCCGGATATTTTTTATGGTTTTATTTTGAAAATTTACGCATACTGAAAGTGCCAGGGTGCTGATGTCACTATATATACACAGTATACAGTGTGTGTGTGTGCGTGTGTGTGTGTCTGTGTGTGAGTTTTGACCTTGTGGGGACATGTGGATGCTCACCATGAGAGTAGAATGGGTTCCTTTGAGTTACTGAGGTTGAGTTTATGGTTCCACCAGAAGGACAGCAAGATAAACACTGTGTGTGTGTGTGTGTGTGTGTGTGTGTGTGTGTGTGAGAGAGAGAGAGAGTTGAATGTAAATACTGGAGTTATGATATGATGTGATATGATCACATGATCACTTCCTGATTGGGTTCCTTCACTGCAGACGTCACCGTTTAAATGGACGCATCGGTCAAAATCCCCGGATTGGTTCACCCCGAACCGACAGCAACACCTCGAGGAGCTCAGAAATGATAGAAGAGAAATGTCTGGACGTGTGAGTGAGGATGCACACACTCCTCACGCTCACACTGCTCGCTTTGATCCTTGTCCCCGGGCCTGTGTGTGCCCGCGCTGCCTGCTCTCACCACTCTCACCGCCGCCGCTCTCCACCGCTCCACAACTGTCAGACTGAGATAAGGGACGAGAGACGCGAGAGACTCGGACCGAATCGCTCTCCTCCTCGTCCACGCCGCAGCTCCGTGCTTCACACGCGTCATCTAATGAGCTCGCTTTCTCACAGCTTCCATCTTCTGTGTTCCTCACTGACTTTCGACAAGACCTCGGTTTCTCCTGCATATAAATGAGCACACACACACACACACACACACACACACACACACACACTTGGGCATTATTATAAGCTGTAAACTGGGCACAGAGTCAGCTGGCATGCTCTCAAAGTAGATGAGCGCATATCTGTATTTATACCTCCCTGTACACACTTCCCGTGTGTGTGTGTGTGTGTGTGTGTGTGTGTGTGTGTGTTTACAGAGGGGTATTTATTTTAATAATTACATTAAAGCTGATACTCTTTAGGTTTTTAGTGTAATGGGAAAAGATGCATAAGAGGCTTGAGATGGAAGAAACGTGCCAGGAAACGTGCTTGGGTTTTCCCAAATCACCCACAGGCGCAGAAACTTTTAGCATCAGGGGGTCTGTGTGTGTGTGTGTGTGTGAGTGTGTGTGTGTGTGTTCTGGTGCTTTCTTTTAGTGTCTAAAAAAGAAAGATATATATATATATATTCCTCCCTTTTTTTCACCGGTAACTAGCTCCCCGAGTTGTTCCAGGTTTCATGATCCACTTTACCTGAGACGCGGGAGCTCAGGTGTTGTTGAAGACGAGCGTGAGGCTAGAAATAAAGTGTGCACAGTCCTGAGGGTTTATTAAACCTCTGCTGTATGAAGCTTATGACTGAATGTGTATAAAGCATTAGAAAGGTCAGGGTTCCAGATCGTGAGGTCAGCTCTTTAACGGAAAAGTCACGTGTTAACGATCACACCAACAACGTGAAATTTACCCACGTGGCTTTACTACACGTCTGCACAGGTATAAGTGGATTCTCGCGTGATTTTTACACACGTAAGCCACGTTGTTCTAATTTCTCACATTGTCTTTTTTTCACGTCTGATCACGCGTTTTTATCTGTAACCTTTTTTTCTTCCCACGTGAGCCCTTAAATTTTTGTCTCTCTGAACTTATGTCTGTCTCTCGCTGTGTATTTCTCTTTCTCTACTTGTATTATTCTCTTTGTTCCTTTTTCTCCTTACCTCTCTCTCGCTCCCTCTCTCTCTGTCCCTCTCTCTCTCCCTCTCACTTTCTCTCTCTCTCTCTCTTTCTGTCTCTCCCTCTCTCTCTCTGCCCCTCCCCCCCGTCTGTCTGTCTCTGTCTCTCTCTCCCTCTCTCTCTCTGTCCCCCCCTCCCTCCCTCCCTCTCTCTCTGTCCCTCTCCCTCTCTCTCTGTCTGTCTGTCTGCCTGTCTCTGTCTCACTCTCTGTCTCCCCAACTCTCTCTCTTTTTCTGTCTCTCTGTCCCTCTCCCTCTCTCTCTCTGCCCCCCCTCTCTCTGTACCCCCTCTCTCCCTCTCTCTCGCTTAACAGAGAGAGAGAGCTCACATTTCATGATAAATGGTGAATGTAAGGGAATGTGATTTCTACATTTATCGCACAGAAGCATGCAGCCAATATATATTTGGGCAAATCCTAGAAGATTGTGTGTGTGTGTGTTTTTGTGTGTGTGTGTGTGTGTGTGTGTGTGTGTGTGTGTGTGCTGAATGGGACTAACTGCAGATTTCTTTAACATACAGATTGTTGCCTGTCTATTGGCAAGTGGAAATGTGTGTGTGTGTGTGTGTGTGTGTGTGTGTGTGTTTAGACATGACCAGGCTTGAGGCGTTGTCCTCAGATCTACATGAGTGGGTCAGGAGGTCACGGGGTCACTGTCTGCTCCAGTGAATGTGGGTGAACCTGCTCTGTAGCTGCGGTCATTTGGACAGAGTCACTTTCTTCCATGTGCTTCCTGTTAGTTCCACATGCCAGTGTGACAGGTGCGTGGACGTGATTAATACCGCCACGGCTTCTTACTCGCTTACACACCATGCTCACACGCTCTCCTTTTCTCTCCCACTCATTGGCACCCCACTGGACCAAATCCCCCAAAACCCTCCGAGATTTTCTTTTCCCCTTTGAGATGAAATTCTGTCTCTGGATATCTAATACGCACATCATAAAACGGGTCTTACTCAAACGAAAGAGGCTTGATGAGGATTTAAAATGATTTCAGGGAAGGATGAGATGGTGTTATGATGCTGTAATGACTTTGGGGCACATAAAGGAATGCTGTTCCTGCTCATACTCACTCATAAAGCTAACATTTTGTAGCTTTTTTATGTATAGATGATGTAATATTTAATAACAATCATTAATGCACATCACTGGACATTAATGAGCTCTGACTGTGCTTTTAAAACGTTTTAATGAAGATCCCAGGACAAACGTTAATTTAATATGAACCTGTGGAAGGGTGCGCTTACTTTTAAGCGATGCTTCATTTGGCGTATTTATTTTATTTTTTTACATTTTTTTTTGTTTTCTGTGTGTAAAAATAAAACAGCTGATGTTGAATATGAACTGGAGTGATGATGTAGATGAGATCGAGGAACTGTCTCATTCCAGACTATTCCAGGCCACGCCCACTTCAGGCTTTAATGCTGTAATTCAGTTGTATTCCTCACTCTGAAAGATCAAAACCTTTTCCAAAGAACAAATACTTTTCCGAGAACACGGATATCCGAAATATTTGTCATGTTTCTACACTTATTTGCTAAAGATATTAATAAAATCTACTTCTACATGACGTTATTTGGCTGTTTGTGTGCCGCCATGTTGTCGTGACGTCACGTGAGAGCGAGGTACATTTTGGACTTTTTGATTTCCTGACTCGGGAATTCCGAGCAGAACGCCGCTCTGTTGCACTTTTCCATGTCGGAGATCGTGTTTTTTTCTTATCGTTATGTTCTGAGGAACTCTGAATGCTAATTAAAGACATTTTTCATGGTAAACATCCAGTGTGCTGCCTTCCGTGTCTGAGAGCATTGGAATACCGGGTCAAGCGAACACGATCGGATTGGGTTGGGTCGTACCGTTTAAACTCGAGTATGGAGTTCTTGGAGACGCTGTGTCGCTCTGTCGCGTGTTGAGGAAGCATATGCTCATCTGGAAACTTCTCTCTGCTCCCTGCCTCCAGCTGAGAACCATTTCACTATTTATTTACATGTGATTAAGGCGATGAGGTGCTGATATTAACACTGTCAAGAATAATTTGACCTGACATTTTTCACTGGGACGCCCCCCTGCTGGCTTCAGTAAACAAAACCCCATCCAATCGGGTTCCTCCCTGGTTCCTTCACTATTTTCTCTCTCTCTCTCTCTCTCTCTCTCTACCACAGCCACGCTGAAAGCACTCATCTGGAATCATAAAATGTGCCGTTTAATTTGTGCGAAGTGAGAAGTGTGTGTGTGTGTGTGTGTGTGTGTGTGTGTGTGTGCTCCTGTTCCTGGTGGCTGAATCCATCCCGCAGCCACTGAAGCATATCACTAGCAGAGAATAGAGGATTGCGCTCCATGCGCTCTGCAATTGCTCCCCAATAGAAGACACATTAACCTCTGGTTCTCTGCTGAACATCCTGCCAGCGTTCCGAGATGGAGCTCGTTCCCTGCTCCTGTCCCTCACTTTAACTTTACACACAAACACACACACACACAGAGAGAGAGAGAGAGACAGACAGACTCTTTCACTTTAGACCTTTTTACTCCCGTCTCTCTGCTCCCCGTCACACACACTGACCTCATATGCTAACAAAAGGCGACGGTCAATACGTTAAAGGCACGAAAGCTGATTTTATTTTTGTTCTTAATTTTTTTTACTATTAGAAAATAATCTAGAGATAAAAATGTAGAATGGGATAAAAAAATTTTTTTAAATCCGTGTCATGAGCAGCAGTAGTATTGAAACTACAGCAGTCTATAGTGTTATAGCCACGCCCTAACCCCGCCCACATTTCAGTCTAAAACCAACCAAAGAAAATTCTACACTACAGAGAAGCTAGGCCAGTTATTTTAGCTGATATTAGCTAAGATCACGTGAGACATTTATTATATAGCTTACTAACAATTTTATACTTGAGTGAAAAATATAAAGATTCATAGTTCATTGATCTATAAATGATGTTCAGACTGACCTTTGACTTGCAGTGCCTTTCCATTTCTGAACAGTATTGATAGGAAGTCTGTGTGTGTGTGTGTGTGTGTGTGTGTGACGCTAACAACATGTCAGCGCTCGCCGTGTGTGTGTGTGTGTGGAATATGAGTGTGTTAGAGAGCATTAGCGAGCTGGCCAGTCAGAGGGAGCCATATGCGCAGGGTTTGATAGCGTTAGCAGGCTGTGAGGAGTGACAGCTTGTTCCAGCAGTCGCTAATCGCTCTCATCTGTGCCGCGCTTGTCAGTGCCCAGATTCTGTCAGTGCCAATCAGATGCCTAATTGAACACAATTATCACACCTTGCCTTCATCGCTTCAGTATCTCCTGGGTCAGTCTCTATTTCCTTTCCTCATTTCCCTCTCTCTCTCTGTCGCTCTCTCTCTCTCTCTCCGTCCTCTCCGGAAGCTTCTTTTCACTTTTGATTAATGTGCTGCGGCCAATTAAGGCGCTGACGCCCACCGCTGCCCCCGTCATCTGCTCCCTGCCACCAGTCGGCTTGGCTCTGCGCTCCCAGGCTGCTTAATTGCCCCGCGCTCGCCTTCCACCGTGACCAAAAGCCCCCTAATTGAATTTATGCAACCACTGTTATTTTTAAATAGTCATTTTGTCTCCTCAGATGGGGGCTGTGCTGCACGTGTGTGTGTGTGTGTGTGTGTGGGAGGGGAAGGTGGGGGTGCAGTCCACGTTTCTGCAGGCGAGAAGACTTGTGTGATTCCGGCTTGATGAATGTAGAACGTGGTTTTATTTTCGTGTCACATTCTCAACTCACTAAACCGAACCCTTCACAATGACGTCAAGATTTTATTTCCTGTAAAGATTCCGGTCACAATAACACGTTATTTAGCTCAGCTTCGACGCGCCTTAAAGATCGCTAACAAACTCACACAGCATGCTAGCTCACACGCTAATGTGTGAACACGCTAATGAATTTTGTGAGTTTTATTTAAAAAATGACGAAAACGTTACGTTGTTCCCGATGAGCTTCATGGAATTAGTTTTACTCTCTGATGCAGGGTTTTTTTTGTTTTTATTTCAGTTTAATTTCAAGAAGAATAATATCAGTGAGCACGAGGCTGTTAGAGAGACAATGATAATGCAGATGTGCAGAAGGCGTTAATAAATATTAATAATAAATCTAATACCCAGGATCAGTCTGATAGAAGCAATCAGAGAGAAAAAAGATTGGATTTGTTCTGATGCTCTGATTCTGTACAAATGGAAAAGACAAGAAATAGATTTGTTTTGTTGTTATATATATATATATATATATATATATATATATATATATATATATATATATATATATATATATATATATAGTTACAGGAATGTGTTTTGTGTTAGGAATAATTTAAAAAATATATATATATAAAAAATAATCATGATAAAATGATAAAATTATTTTAAAAAAATTTCTTAAATCAAATATTAAAAAATAATCATGATATAAATGACAAGAATAAATCATTTTTATTATTTATTCTTATCATTTGTATCATGCTTATTTTTTATATTTTATTAAAAAAATATTTTTGTATAATTTTATATTATTTTTAATTTCATTATCCTTCCATAAATTTGTTCTCTTTTCGCTATGATTTAACTAAATACATATTTTGTATATTTAAATAGTTATATATTATTTTCTGTTTTATAAACAGTTTGAGTTTAAAACAATAGAATTTATAACTCATTTTTAAAGAATAATATTTGGCATGATAATTTCGAGCGCTCATTGTCTCGAATGCACAAAAATAGTTTGTTAAGGAAAACCTGAAGGTGAAGTGTTCACTGAAATAATAATTATCACACAGCATGAAGGAAATAAAATAGCTGGAAAATTGTGTAGAAGTCTGAACTGTTTCCATTTACCATGCCTCATGCTGATATTAAAGAGCCAGCATCAGCACCAGGAGATCATGAGCATCGTGTGTTTATGAATGAATGAATGAATGAATGAATAAATTTCAATGAATCAATGAATCAATGAATCGTCCTTTTTTGTATTTATTATTTGTTTGTTTGTTTAGTCCAAAACTCTCTCTCGGTTTCACACCATCACCCCACACCAGTCTCTCGCCGCCTTCGTGCCGCCTATCAGCTCGTCAGATCGGTTCTGTTGTTCTGCTCCTCTCCGATAACTCTGAGCAGCTCACGCTCTCGTACAGCGGATTCTCCGCGGTTCTCCACCCTGACCTCTGTTAAACTTGAAGGTACCACCGGAGGGCACCGAGGACTTGAACAGGCGGAGTCTGTGGTGACAAAGTCCCCGTAATCCACTGTGGGCCAGATTAGGAGTGTGTGTGTTTGTGTGTGTGTGCGTGTGTGTGTGTGTGTGTGTGTGTGTGTGTGTGTGTGTGTGTGTGTGTGTTAGGAGAGAAGAGTTCCACTATCTCCACTGCAGGCTGTCGGCCCTCAGGCCGATTCAGTAACTCAGTCCTACAGAAGTCTTTGTACTCGACACTTCACCAATCAACAGACCTGTGTGTGTGTGTGTGTGTGTGTGTGTGTGTGTGTGTGTGTGTGTGAATACCTTTTATATCATATCTTCATGCATTTATTTATTTTATTTTATTTTCCACAGACCGAGTAAGCTGTTTCCAGCAGCACAGAGGATAAATGTAGGATTTGTGACTGTAAAAATAATAATAAATAAATAGATTAATAAACAGGTTGAAAATATGTTTTAATAAATAGCTCATTAAAAGATTTGAGTAAGAAAAATTGGAATAAATATTACAAAAAAATTTAAAGCTGTTTCCTGCACCATTGTGGAATAAATTTAAGGTATTGGACTCTCATTGCTAGTAAAGTAGACTGGAAATAATTTAAAAATGTGCAAATATATGAAATAAATAAATAGCTAGATGAATAAATAAATAAGTTTTAAGAGCTGATTAATATATAATAAGAATTAAATACATTTAGACTTTTTTTTTCACTGAAGTTCTTACAAAAATAGAAAATACAAATAAAAAGACTAAATAAATATGTTAAACAGTAAATTAAATTAAATACACGATGAAGTGTTTCATAAATAATAATAAATGTGGCATGTGGAATTCGTTCAGGAATTTTTTTTTCAAGTGGAGCAAAAGAGTATTTTTTTAAATGACCCATGAATGAATAAACAAACAAACAAACAAACAAACATACAAATGAATATGCAACATGTATGAATATGTAATAAAACAATAAATAATAAGAGAAAATAATAAAAGAAATAAAGACAGTGGTGCGGTGGAAGAAATGTCGGGTTT